>JAIPRK010001304.1:0-76810 GCA_025469195.1 Chaitophorus viminalis | reverse complement strand
ATAACTACCCAGCTCTTTCAAAAACAGGTAGACGAATTAAACTATTACGGATACAAATCTTATTGTGTGCTATACTAAATAAAAATACTGTTGATTCGAAAATGAAATAATTATGTGTGCTTAAATATGCTCATGTATACGTTATGTATGCAATACTGCAATTCTGGACCTAGAGTAACGATGAAAATATTTTCTAAGGATTTTGTTATTACATCAAATTTGTACATTAAGTCTATATGATTATCTGATATGACTATTATTATGCTTCAGCCTGTCTAAATCTCAAACACTATTTGGGTCAATGGTGGCTGTCCATTAGTGCAGTGATTCTTAACCTGTGGTCCACGGTTCCTTGGGGGTCCGCGATACTCATGCCGAGTGCCCGCGGTAGTCTTAAAGCTTTTCAGTATTGAGCCCCTTTAAAAACTTGTGTCTCAAATGCAACATCAACCATCGCATTAAACATTAGTAAGTAAATAAAAGTTAAATTTTAAAAATATTAAAAATAAAATAATTTACATTACATTTTCATGAAAAATTAATTGTAATAAAAATAGTTATAAATGTGATGTTTTGTTATGTCTACTAATGTAATTACCAATTTGTAATATAAAATAATCATTATAATTTTGGTTATAATAACATGAGATATTTTATAAAAAAAGGTATTAAAAAAAAAAATTGGTAAGGAGGATATAGTGTTTTAAATCATCTTTTATGATTGTTGATATTATAACTATAGTGTCGTCGATTTCGGAAGAGCTGTTACTTATAATACAATAAGAATAAATAAATATCATGATTCTGGTGTTCGCGTGTTGTACATATTTGATCATTGATGACGTGCTCGCAATGCGCATGCATATTATAATAATCATAACAATACCGTACGCATAATGCATATGTGCAGTGAACGATGTGCACATAGTAATGCGTAATAATTATAAATTATAATATATCTATTGCGAATTCCGAGATCGCTGCACTATACAGCGTGCAAGAGAAACGAATGATAAAGGTATAAACTGCGATCGGTAAGGCCATATATGGGCGCAATTTCAGTTTGTGACTTGGTGGCGCTTTTGAAACAGCGTTTACTGTTTTATATAAATATAGTATAATAGTATATTAGATAATTAATGCAAGATTTAATACTACGATCAAAACATACATTTTGGTGGGGCAAGCGCACCCCGAACTTCGCCTATATGTATACTCTGTTCAGAATAAAAAACGTAGTCGGTGGCCGACTAATGCGCATGGAAGCCGGAATTATACGTTATCTGACTTTCGCCGCCGACTAAGTTTCTTACTCTGAACATCTGAACAGAGTATTTTATTATTATTATTATTATTATTATTTTTTTTTTTTTTATACGAGGCATAAGTATAATATTATAATATTGTACAGGAGATGCTAGTGGTCATACGAACGCGGTGGTGATTCATTCGAACGTGCCATTTTGGTGCTCGTCAGATACAGCTGCTGCTGCGTTGAAAGTGGCGTTTAAAGGACACGACGACGATGATCGCAGGTTTCTGTAGAATCCACACGTTGCAGTGGCGTCGTCGTTTTCAAAAGAGACACACACACGCTGCGGTGCAATATTATAATAATGTACCAGAATACATATTATGTAGGTATACCACGGTGCATCACAATGACGAGTGCAGGTGCACACATTATTATGTGCATGCGACGAGCGCTTTGTTGTGGTCGGCATTCGCGTGACCACTGGCTATACCGATCCGATAGGCGTGCGCACTTTACGACTATAATATACGGTTTTTCTCATTTTTTATTTTATTTTTTATTTTCATTTATCCGTTCTAACTGGGTCCGGTACACAGAAGCGTACATTATAATAATATAGTATCACAATATCTCAGCGCGTTATCAGCGTATAGTGGACTGCAGCTATACGAAACGAAAAGATACGCCAAACGAACAAGGTCATGTCTGCCCGCGAGTGTGTTTTAAGTTTTAATAATATTATTATTGCGTATAGTCCATAAATAACACGATGTGTTTATAGTTTATTAGCTTTCGGAAAATAAACACCCTCGTTCGCCTTGAATGCTTCTTCTCGCAATCTACTTCCGACCGCGGTGCATTATAAGTATTATTAAAACGTATGGTATTTCTTCGTGAATACCGTTTGTGATACCTGTTTCAAAATATTCAACTGTCGTAAAATGTGTTTTCGATTTCGAACCAATATCGATCACGTTACGTTGCACCTACATTATATGTACATAATATGTTTATGTTTACATACGGAGTGATTAGTTTGACGTAAAACGACAAGAGTTGCACGGCTAAGGCAAATCGGACGTGATCATATAAACGAATAAAATAACATAATCTTAGTGTAGGATACCCTCTAAAATGTTCAACAAAATGTGTGTTCATATAATGTGATACTGTGCGTGCGTGTGATTCGAAAACTATTTATAAATGTTGTTCGATCTCTATATAGCGATGGGTATTTAGCAAGTGAGAATTAATTACATTACAATTGATTTATCGGTACCTAAAGAATTCGGTATGTAAAACGCCACAGCCGGCAAGAATAATTTATGTACCCGTAAAGTGCACTCGAAGGGAAATATTTATGGCATTTTTATCGTTTATGAAGAACAAAAGGAAAAACGCCATTTCTTGTTAGTATATATTTAACAGCTGATTAACTGCGACCACGTTAAAATGAATAATGTTGAATCTAATCGTTTATTCGACATACTATTCGATTCCATTACTGTAAAATTACTTTTAATTGTGTACATCGTCTACGAGTAGCCGAGAACATTTAAAAAATTTAATTCGTTCAAAATTGATATTTCGTCACATTCCACGGGAAACGAAAATTCGTGAAACGTGATCAATAACAATAGACACGAAAACCGAATATCCTGGGTCACATATATACGTACGTATACACACGCACACTACACTAAAACACTTCATTTTTATACACCATAACTCACGTATTAATTAAATATTATATGTCTGGCACTTTTTCCTCCCGCAAAGTGAACGTCTTAAAAGTTAAAACCTATGAAATCCCCAATGGACCGCAGCGTGTCAAAAGTTGGAATGAGATAATCGGCAGTCGGCTGGAATGTATGTTAATATGTTATAATATATAGTACATGATATTATGCTGCTACATGCAATAACAATAATATACTGTTGGACGATCGTAAATATAGCATTGGAAAATATCAATTCTTACATTAAAATGCACTTATATTATACACCTACCTAAACAACTTGCGTAGGTACTGTGCATTGCGTGTTAAGAGCGGAATGGGAAAAAATAATCAATAATAATAATCGGAAGAAATACTCACACGCAGCAGCATTCGTATGTATAATGTACCTGATGAGTTAACCTTTGTTTCTGTCGGAATTTCCGCACATTTTGATGATACGAACATTATGTTCAGCAATGATTTTGGAACGCAGTTTATAAGAAAATTGATATTTTGCCGCAAGAAAACGGTGTGAACGCGAAATGGGTAAATAACAATACGAACGGTATACAAACAATATGAATATAATATTTTATGCATATCATCATGTTTTACATTCTTTTGGCCTTTTCGGGGTAATGGGGCTCTCGGGGCGTTCTTGTGTGAAAATAAGGGGCGATACGACGAGAATAAACGACGGACAATAAAAACGAAACGAATTAAAACAATAACGATTATGATACGTTTTCGAACAGCGAATGTGGATCGACAACCGTGTTAGGATTTACATGGAAAAGTGCGGTGGTGAACGATACAGAAATGAATCCTGCTGCTATAACGATAATTTAAGCCGGAGAATGATAAATCTAAAAATTTTATTTTTTATTTTGACGACTCTTGGTGGAATTAAATTTATGGTGAAAATGTTTATATGAAGTGCATTATGCGTGGGCACTGCAGATTTAAATAATATCCGAAACGAGGAAACCACGTGTAACTTATCAGAACAAATGATTCTTCTGTACACTCATATTTTAACACAATCAATGGGCGCAAATAAGATAATTTTACGTCTCCTAATAAGATATTTCAGGTCAACAAAAAATAATTAAAAATGCAATGTTCAAACGAATTCTACAATATATAATTATAAATCACTTACTCCGTAAATTGCGCAAAAGGAAATCAAAGAGAAAAAGTGGCTAGATTTTCGATTAGTCGGTCAAGGAAGCCAAGTGGACTAGAAGCTTGAAAAATTCACGGGCATGAGTCAAGCCTGATTTTGATTTTGATATGGGTAACACAAGTGTATTCATACACTTTTGTAACGATCTGGTTAAATGCGATAATTTATTTTCTATTCCAAAAGAATTTACAACCGATTTCAGGTATTTAGTTTTTGATGAACATAATATTAAAATAAAATACTAAACAGCAAATCAATATGGGTACTTGAGCACTGCTGAACTCGAATTCGATAAAAGAGGACGATCGTCGAGCACGCAGGACTTCTACAGATCGCAGCCTAGTTCTTTCTTTCGACGCATAGGTACATCTAGGACTTGATTTACCAATAGGCTCAGAAGGCTACAGCGTATAGGACGCTAATCGATTAAAGATATAACTTGGGGGCGCTACAAAATAATGTTTAATGAACGTAGAAGCCGTAATTGAATAATGTATATAATTACAAAAAAAAATGTAAATTCCTCCTCCTTCTTCTGGAACTTTTCCCTTTTCGAGTACATCGCAGGGACGCCAAATTAACCCGAGACTACTGACGACAAAATCCTTAACCAGGCCCCGAGTGCATCATATAATCCGAGCATAAGTACAGTATTCTATAGTTAGTAACCTATTCTAGGTTCACGTGACACGGTGAATTATCTCTCCTCGGTCGTACAACTGGATCGTCCACCTACATAGGTGTAAAATCGCGAGAGAAGACGTAAAGATTACGTGTCGAATTCTCAGCGTTTAAGGTCGTGGTTTCAAACCCGTCCCATCCCAAAATCTTTTACTCGCATTTTTACACGCACGTCCACAGCGAGGGACCATGTCACACGTGTGAAACATCGTAAGGGCCGTGAAGCTGCCCGCCGCCACGATCGTTGCATCGTATATGCTACACAGTCGATATATTATGATAATCGCGGAGACGCGTGCAGAACTTATTCGAGACAAACATTGCCATTGCGTGATCAACAATCGGTAAAATATAAAAATAATATGTATTATTATCATTGTAATAATGATTATATTGTGATGCATTTTGTAACGTTACATAAAAAAACAACCGTCCAGAGGCGGCAGCAGTGGGATAATATGTACATAAAGGCGATGCGAGCGAAGGGGTTACGACGCACACAGGTGTTGTTGTTGTTGTTTTTGTTTAATATCATTATCATCAGTATTGTGTATACGTATACATACACGCGTATATAATATGCACCGTGATATAATAATATATAATATAATATCCTGCATGTGGACCACGGTCTATCCGGTTTCTCGTGTGGTATTACATATTATTATGTGATTATATTATTATATGTACGTGTACGCACCGCGCGTGTAGCCGACCGGACCGGTTCGCGTCACGACGGACGAGGGAGGACACGAATTTCGCGTTTATTACGATAATGATAATAATAATAATATTAATAATAATAATAATAATAATAAAAATAATAATAATATTCTGGTATGTTGCCGCTGCAGCCACCGTCGCGACTTTTGGCCAATCCGATCATTGATGAAAAAAAAAACAAAAAATCGGCAAAACCGAAGTCATACATAATGGTACATAAACGAGATTAATAATACCTAAATCCTCCACGACCACGACCCCCCTGCTCTTCTCCGATACGCCACCATGACCACGAAACGCACGGTTAAAATCAATTATTTGACGGTTTTCAAAAGTTGAACGGCCAAGGTAGGGGGTTCGCGGACATGGAGCACCCTTGGGTGGCGTATTTCTTGCATTCCGCTTATACGTATACATACTCGTATTCCTAGTCGTCAGCGGTCCACTCGCAATGTAACTATACGTGGTGTTTCATTATAATAATTATTTTCAAAGCAAACACGCGTCGCGGTAAATATCGCATGACAGATCATCACGCAGTTCCCGCGGTGCGTGGTACTATTTATCATTCCATCTATACTCGTATATTATACTTCTTCTTGTTTGGCTTTTTACAGGCCTTTAAGGCCCATCGCCGCAACAACATATTGTCTCCAATCTTCTCTATCTTGTGCCGTTTCTTCAGCATTCCTAACTCCCAACATTTTCAGGTATATTATACTATTATTATTATTATTGAATACATATAAATATCGTGTGCTGGCTGCTGCCGGACAAAATATTTCTACTGATCTCGTCGTTTATGTGTATAGTACATAGGTACACATTATAATAATATGTTAAATGTTTATAATAAGTTTATCACATCTCAAACACAAAACAACACCCAAATCTCGAGATTTATTTCGTCCTGCATGATAACATTTTAGCGTTTATTCTTTGCATAATAATATTATATCGTTTGTTTGTGAAATTGTTTTGGTTTTTCATTATTTATTTTATTTTTTGTCAATATAATAACACATAGTTCTATGTAGAACCAGGCAACTGGCGTATGTACAAAAAAACAAAACCGTTTAATCTATACAACAAGGTAGCCGAGTCGTTGAATATTAAAAAAGTCACAATTTTTTTTATCGATATTTCAAAAATATACTTAGAAAAATCGAAAATTTCAATTGCCTATAAATAGGTTAAAAAAAGTTAAAATATATCAAAAACTGAACCATATTTAAAAAATTCTATTATAAACTTTTGGTAAACATTTTAAGTTCTTGGGTTTTTATTTCTGAATTAGAGCATTTTAAAAAGATTAATTTTATTAAAAAGTGAATTTGCGATAGAAATTCCCATTTTTTCGTAATTTTTTTATGATTTTCCCAACGTTATTGAAAATGTTAAACTTTTGTCTTGCCCAAGTACAATCTACATACCCTTTCTTCAGAAAAGTTACTGTATTAGAAAATTGAAGCATTTTTGCTGCTCCAAAAGGTATCGTAAGGCATAAAAAAATGTACAAAAATTAAAAACACACATCATTTTAAAATCAATACATTCATCACGTCGCCGTTCAGAATCTAAAAATATATATAATACCTTATGATATTATAATAGTTGTTTTTCTGCAATTTTACATCGTCACTCGTCAGCAAAATATATAGTTAAGTACTACAGACACACACGTCGGTCGTTATCGTCAACGGACCTTTTACGACCCAAACCCAAGTGATATTTTTAAGTGGGAATAAAATTTTAAGCTGACATCCTTAAGTCGTCTTTTATACTTTAAGCGATAATAAATTACATAACAATGTAAAAATAAACAAACATTTATCCGGTACTCTATGAACGCGTATTATACTTCATACATTTCGAATTAAGTATTTATAGGAAAACACATTATATTTTAAACAAATTATCAACAGTGATGGTGTTTATTATTATTATTATTACTACTATTATTAATATAGTACTTTATATAATATGTAGTGTGAAAAGTTAATAGAAGTACTTTGTAGTCGATCTCTCTTAAACAATAATTATTCATTATTTCGAAATACATTTTTTACAATCGCATTTATATATAATCTTATATACACTCCACGAGACACTTACCATGCACGTTGTTAAAAGTCCTGGCCTAGAGGGGCCAAATCCACACTAAATTTACTCTGGCCCAGAGCCCTCCCCCATCCCTAAATTGAAAATATAATTATTTTTACGAATTATCAAAAATTTGATACCTGTATTAACCTTTATAGTAGTTTATACTATTAGAAATAATTATATTAAAATTAAACTAACACGAACTAAAATATTAGACGATCATTTAAACATACATATTACATGCTTCGTGCTTGATAGTACTGAAATCAGATATTAATTAATGATTATGTATAAACAATGATAAATTGAAAACTACATATTGGGATATATTTTTGCAATTTGATTATTTGTATTTACACCTGAATGCTAACCGTCTGATCGTGTCATGTGTGAACTGTGAATAGCTTAGCATCAAAAAAAAATATATTTTATTTATATGTATATATTTACTTACTTCACATATACTTATTTTGCTTTTAGTATAGATTGTATATTTCTTATAAAAAAAAGTACATTCGTATTATTAATATTTTCTACTTGTATATGTTTTATTTTTTTTAATAAATTTGATTTTCTTTAAAAGTTATATTAATTTTAAAATCAATTATTCCTATTATTTTTGATAAGTATTCAAATATGAATTAATGTATGTTAATAGAAGTTGTAAAATGTAATAAGCTTATTATTTAGTAGATTTATTTTTATACCATGAAAAATGTATCCCAAAAGTGAAGATGTAGGTAATTCTGCATTTATTTATTTATTTATTTTTTTTTGTTATCAGATATTTTATAATTTTTATAACTCTTAAGGGGATTGTAATCCATGATCTTCTGTCTCTGTCTATCACACGCGAAACATAGGAATTTGGACGTTTTCTATTTCCAACGTACCGATCGATTAATTAATGCGATAAGAATTTTGAAAACTGATTTGAATTCGTCGTTAAGTTTACTTTAGATCGACTTTCCCACATTTTTTAAATTTTGCATTTAACATTCCCAAAAATTAACTTTTGTTGATTTTTATGTTTCCAATTCGATTAATTCTATTTTGTGAAATTTTGGGGAACAAAACAAAAAAGTGGGAAAGTCGATCTAAAGTACACTTAATGACGAATTTAAATTAATTTTCAAAATTCTTATCGCATTTATTGATCGATCGGTACGTTGGAACTAGAAAACGTCTAAATTCCTATGTTTCACGTGTGATAGACAGAAACAGAAAATCATGGCTACAATCCCCTTAAGTAAGTAAACTTGTTGTGGAAACAATTTTTTTTTTACCAATTACTAACTAAAGGTAAATTATAAATTAATAAAATTCTTTGTATTGCATACTCCCTACAAATATGTCAATGTGAAAAATTATGGAAAATGTTAAATGGGTCAAATATTATTAGCTCACCCTAATAGAAATTTTCTAGTTACGTACCTGATTCCTATATATTGTATGGGGCGCAAAAACTAAATATTAACTATAGGGCATAAAATATTGTTTTACAAATCGTAATTCAACTTAATTTATGATGACAGTATTCAAACAAATAATCAGTATTTAAATAATTTTTATCACCATACAATTATTTAATTTAAAAGAGTATAATATTTAGTCAGATAAATAAATTTAAGTGTTTAGACGTTTGTGTGTTGATTTGGTCTTTCTGGTCCGGACTGTGTTCACGCATACTTTCTACCGCACTTCACACAGAGCACGAGAAGTGTTATTTCATAACAATAAGAACACACGTAGACGAAACCTCTAAAGCTCGACCGTTCAATAACATTATACGCGCGTACATGATTACACAAGTGGTTGTCTTCGGTGGCGTTCGATACATAATACTATTATTAATGGATACCATATGTGCTCTAGTTTGACTGCGGGACGAGGATTCTCGGATTTCCCTTATCTATTTCACGAGTGAATTGCTGCGAGACCATCTCACGGGTATTCAGTTTGTATAGTTTTGTGGGTACTACGCTAAAGGGACGTTCGATTTCGTGTACGCGCAATCTCGTTTCGTTTCGCATCAACAGTCTATAGTGGTGCACTATTTCTACACAACACCTGTATAGTATCATAATCGTTTTAGGTGGGTACCTATATGCGGTGCACTCGAGTCCGACGCGATTCGAGCACTGCGTTTCGTAGGAGTGACGCCGAATCGATGAGAAATGATCTATTTCGAAAATTTACAATACGTTTTCGTAGCTGTTTATAGACTATATATATATATTTCTACATTATGTGATTGGTTAAGAAGATTACTCGGCGATAGTTGCCCAAAAGACTTTCATCCCTCCCCATTATCGCCGATCGCATTAAAAAGACGCTTTCAAAACGGGCTTAGCTCGTGGCGCTGGTTCACCAGCTGGCTGTCCTGATATGTAATCACTAATAGCTTATAATATAATCGGATTTTGTTTTAGCATCCAACTTTAGCACCGTAAGTATAGCCAGTATAGGTTGTATTACAGACATAATGGCGAAAATATAGGTATTCCCAGTTCTAAGTTTGAACTGCCCTCGGGTCAAAAAATGTCATATTTTATAACAGGGTACAAGAAGCGCTTAAAAATATTCGACTGTTTCAAATATCGTCTGTCAAATATTCCCAACTATTTATACGGTTCGTTTTTCGTCTGGTTTATCACATACGACTATTGTTCATATAATATTTGCAACGCCGTTGCACGCTGCATCATAATAATAAAACGCTCGTTCAACTGCAGCAGCAATACGTTACAACATATATGTCATCAACGAGGTTTTTTTTCATCATTATTGGCACCGTCATCGCCGCCACGACTACGTAACGTGTACACATATGTATGTTTTTATTATTATAATTATTATTATTATTATATACATCGGTCTAGGCGTGCGAACGCATCAACTATAATACATATATTATATGTCTATAAACAATGTAATATAATACAAACAGTCAATTGACGACAAGCGCGCACATTTGAAACAGGTCATTCGTCAATTATGAAAATATAACGTTCGGGTCCAAACACTCTGAATTGTGCAACGGGCGGCCACGACACATTATAATATTATAAAATTGCATGTTAGCCGGAGACCGATTAGATTTTAACACGTGAACAATATACTATGCTACACTATGCTACTATAATACGATATATTATACATATGTATTATTATCTTCAATTCGCGAAATCGTCGGTTGCTGTATTATATTCTTTCTTCTTCTTCCGTTCGGTATTTCGGGGCCCGCACGCATTGTTCGCGAATAATATTATGAATTTATGAACGTACGTACGCGTGTGTACACATAAACACATGTATACTATAATAATATTATAACGGCTTGCACGCGAATGTTTGTACACTGTAATATTGTCGTTTTGATTCTCCCACGCCGCCGATGTATGCGTATATGTGTGTATGTGCTGTACGTAGTATACACAACGCCTCTGCTGAATGACAATTGTCGGCTTAAAACTACTATAATACGCGCGCGTTTACGTATTCGTGGTCCGGACTACGTGTTTTTAGGATTCGAGCATGTGTGCGTTATTATATAATACTATTTTAATCTTGTATTTATATATATATATTGTAAATGTGCAGCGGTTCTTAACCATTTGTGACACGCGGGCCCGTGAAAAAATAATCTTTGCCGCCCGACGGAACCCCTCACTGGATAGGCAACTAGCAAAAGAAAAATGTCTATTACATATTTCAATAACTCATTTTTTTCGTCACGTTTATTAATCACATCTACTGCGCATATCGTTCGTACATATACGACCGGGAAGACGATAATCATGATATATATATATTATTAAATCACCAGTCGAACGATGTATACACCAAGTCTGGTGGTATGCGGAATCCGTAAGTGCCTAACGATAATGTCGTCGCACAGGAAATTCGTCTCCGGTCGCATATTATACATGTTGTACGAATACTTTTCGTTTTCGACAGAAACACTCACGAATTTGACGCTTTTTCGAAAAAAAAATAAGACGTCGCTGCAATGACCGTACCAGATTTTTTTTCTTTGTAAGAAGCTGCGGTTCGCTACTTAACGGAAACGACATGAAATCTTCGTCACAACCGCACATCACTCACCGTTATGGCCATTATTGTGGATTGAAAACCACTAGAGAATAATGAATTATCACGATTGTATATTTATAATTGGTAATCTGCAACTAATATCATATAATTATGCACAGTGACATTTTTTTTTTTTGTATTGTCAGGTTTGTCTCATAAACACTTAAGTAACACACAACATATTGCTTTCATATATTGACCGGAATGATTGGTGTGGTTGTCTGACACTTTTGAGTTTAGCAATTAAGATGAGACAAGCGTGATCCACGGAATAAAAATATGTAAATTATATTACAAAACATATACCAGTACACGTATATAATATAGACATTGGATGTATGCATATTGTTTTGGCTTTCGGCTTTTAACGACTGTTTGATTGATTGTTCGTAAAGAAAATAGGTAATACAAGAAACCGTAAGCTTATTACTAAACTTAACTCCCCCCTCTATTTGAATGAACTCCAAATCCGCTACTCAGCAACGCACACTTCGATACCGATGATAACACAACGAATGCTGTACCGACGCAGGTATTTATTTTAATACATGTGTGTGTGTGTGTGTGGTTTTTTTTCCGTTTTTCAATCGGATCCGTGATTCTTATTGATAAATTGATTACCTAAGATTTAATGTACCGGCAGTCGACGGTCCGGTTACCTTTCTCCGCATACCCTAGGTCGTCATCACATCGACAACTGAACAACCGCCGATGTAATGTCGCCATCATAATATACGAGCCCGCGGCCAATCGAGATTAAAAAGGCATTCGCATATAAGTACGTGCTCGTTTATGGACGTGCGCAGAACATTATCGCACGCGTAATGTCATAATCATTATGATGTGCACGTATGCGCCGAAGACGCGTATATTAGCGTATCTGCAGGATTCACTTGATAAGCTTAATCGACTGCTAATAACGATCTCCACGAACATCTTAACATGTAGGATGCATACGTACAACCAACCGGTCAAAGTTCACCGATTTCCCGTGCACAACTTAAAGCTATTTAAACGTTTATATATGTATGTATATATATATATATGCCCTGTTCCCCTTCAACGATCATCGCAGAACAAACGATTCAGATCAATATCCTTCCATATAAGATCTTAAACCTTCGGATGGATATTACAAAACGTATTGTCTATCGTGTTTTTGTTGGGAAATTTGTTGATAACGGAATGAATCGCTGCGAGCAAAAAAAAAAAAAATGTTCAATCTATACAGTTATCGTAAACACGCGTATTGTTATAATGTATACAAAGTTTGCTTAATCGAAATTGCGTTTAAAAGAAAAAAAGTCATAAAGCTTTTAAGATAAATGAAAATCAGCCTGGGACCCGTGCAGCACCGACGGACACGACGAATACGACATGCGATATGTAGAATAAAAGAGAAAGATGATGAAAGAGAAGGGAAGAGGATGATAATATTGCGAGGTACGCGAGTGGGCATAGTAGATCGCACTGGAAAAGAAAAAAAAAATCCTAACGGGGTCACCGACAAACGGTGTATGTACGCGTAAATCTGGTTCGCGAGTCGGCTGTTATTTATTTGTATTTGTATTTTTTATTTTTTATTTTTTCCAAAGGAAACTTATCTAAGCAGGAAACGAACGAACGCGCGGGCACGGTGACATAACTCTGCGCTGCGGCGTTTCGGATAGACGTCGTATTCGGTGGCCGGTGTCGAAACGCGACGGGACGTGCCGAGGGGGGACTTGCGGCGGCGGCGGTGAGTGAGACCGGTTCTGTGGGTGTACTGCCGCGCGTCGGTTGCGTCACGCGCATAATAATAATCGACGTGCGGCGGCGATGCGGTAAGTCCCCCCTCCTGGTTCCCCCCGGCCTTTTGGCTTCGATTCCGGTACACAGTAATAATAAATAAATATTCGTTTCCCTGATCCCCTCTCATTATTTTTTTTTACCATCTTACGTCGGTCCCCGCGGCCGCTCGTCATCGGTTTCCAGGTTCTACGCCACGATATCTCGTTGTCTCTCTCTCTCTCTCTCTCACACACTCACTGTTTTTCGCCTCGTCGACCTTAACCCGATAAATTTCACGCGCGTCTTCCACTGACATCGTAGGCGTTTTCGCACGCCGTCCACACCGCAACCGCAACACACACACACACACACACGCACACACATACACATGCATATATATATATATAAAAATATTGTTCAACCGTTTTGCGGATCGCGTAACTACTACATATTATCATTATTGCCTGTACATTGTATTAGGTTCGTTCCCTTCGGTCTATGATTTTGGTTTTTTTTTTCTTCAAACCGTTTTTTTCCGATATGTCATCATTGCTCGTGTCCAAAACGGAAAACGCGTGTCTAGACGGATATGAGGTCGCATGCTAAAACAAAACAATATTGTACAAAATCGTATATATAATAGTAATCAATGCCAAATTACCGCGATCAAGCAAATTATACTGTCTGCAAGTGTCGTGTCGAGAGGAGTGTGCAGCCAAAGAAGGCAACGTCTGAAAGTATTTTATTTCTCACACACCTCTTTGCTGCGTTTCAGGAAATCACAATAAGAAAAGATATTATTGCAAAACCATCGATAGTTCGTTTTAATATATAAAAGATAAATAAAGTATATTCGTGGTTATATATATAATACAATCTCCCTTTTGTAGCATTTTTGTTGTCATGAAACTAGAATTATTGGGTATTAACCTATGTGGCTGTGTGTAATGTGTGCCCTAAGTCATAAACCAAAATCATTTTAATTATTATACCTGTAACTTACTTATTAAAATAGTTAAAAGCAAATTAGTTTGATTAATCATGAAATCAAAAATTTCAAGTTTCTGCGACTTATACTTTTTGAATCATAACAAATATTTAAAACCGTTTGACCATAAATTGCTACTTTATGCAATTTCGTAAAAATTTAAATTTCAAACGGTCATAATTTTTTTTCCTTTTGATCCGGTAGAAATTTTTTTATATATTTTTGAAGATTAGCTTATGAACAAACTAGTGTCAACATTTTGAACCTTAAGTATTAACAGAAAAATTTTATGAATTTTTATCTACAAAATAACTTGCAAATTATCGTGATTTTGACACATTTTATACAAATTTGAGCTTTATGAGCTTATAAAAAAAATTTGAGTGAAATGATCACCGATATTTTCTAGTGAAGATAAGTCAAATTTATTGTAAACCTTGTGTTAAATTTTCGAGAGTTTTCAGCCAGCCAATTAAATTTTATAGGTGTTTAAAAAAAAAAAATTTACAAAAATCGAAAATTTAAATTGTCTATAAATAAGTCAAAATATGTCAAAATACTTTGAAAACTTAACCACGTATAGAGAACACCAATATAAAGATTTGGTAAAAATTTCAAGTTGTTGCGGTTTTTCGTTTTTGAGTTAGAGTATTTTAAAAAAATGTAGTTTGTAAAAACGTGATTTTGCGTAAAATTTCCCGTTTTTTCGTAATTTTTTTATCGTTTTTTTCGATTTTTTAAAAAAGTATTGAAAAAGTTAAATTTTTGACTTGCCCAAGTACCATCTACATTCACTTTGCTATCAGAAAAGTTGCTGTTTAAGAAAATCGAAGCATTTTTACTACCAAAAGTCGTGTCCTCAGACACAAAAAAAAAAAAAAATAAAAAAATAAATAAAAAATAAAACACACATCATTGTAAAACCAATAGATTCCATCACTCCGTTCAGAATCTAAAAGCGAAATAAAAATATAATATAATATATTTGATTGTTGAACTGTATCGCTGTAATATAAGTCGGAAGTGCTGCGATACGATAATTTTCATCGCGCGGTCGAGTTGCATAATATTATTATAACCGTGTGCACAAGAGTCGGCACATGTCCAGCATAACATTATGGAACACTTGAAATGTTATCACGACCTATTGGCAATGATCAACAATGAAACGGTTTTTGTCCATTTGCACATTATTATTATACGTAGGTATACATAATACTGCTGCAGTAGGTAGTACAGAAACAACGTCCGATACGTACGCACCGTGTACAATCTACATAATACTGAAGTAACGTTTACGTGATACCGCGAGAGCATATAAATTCACTCCATTATGTAAGACAAACCGACGCGTGTAGGTATAACGCAGGACTGCAGAAGTATATTTGACTTGCGAGACTTGAACTCGTGCTCTCAGAGCGTATAGAACGCGCTCGATACGTGGCATGTAATATAGTGAACCATGTAATTCGTGTGGCGTATACTGCAGCTATGTTATATGATGATATAATATTCGCTTATTCGTATTTGGTAGGTATAATTGTTTTTTTATGTCTTCAAAAATCTACACGATCATGATGCAGTCAAAGAAAAACCGTTGTAGTCAGGACTTGGCAGGAATCGCTATCACTTAAGTCAGGAATCCGTACCAGCAAGTGACCTGCATCAAGAGATCTTCATGTAATATATGCCAGTTGTGTATGAGTCTGCGTGGTGGACTTTTTTTGCGCAAAAGAGTGTTATATGACAGATACCTAAGATATTCTAACAAGCATTTTGTATTTATTTCAACAATACTATTATAATAAATACGGTGTCGAGGTCAGTTATTCAGTAGGTAGAAGTTATCTTCACTTTTAGGTCGTTGCAGTGTATACAGGTTAGACATAATACTTATAATATTATATACCACACAATGCATTCGCTGTTATAATAAAGACTACCTATACAATATAGCGTTGGTGCAATATGTGGATCGAACCGCTTGAATGTGTCTTAAGTTTTTGACGGCCTATCAATGACTATAGTCTTATAACTGTTTTGTATATCAGAAATTACGAATCATTAGGCTACAATATTATGTCGAGAAGAACACTTTTGCAGAGGCACATGTATAAACTATTGCGTGCGAATTTTTTTTTTTTTAACGAGGACCAAACGTTTTTAGATTATTGCCCGGGTTGGGGCCATTATCTAATAGTTATACCTAATACCTTTACTTCCGTTTTCACTGGAATACGTACATTGTTCTTTTAATCGTGATTGTTTAAAGACATTCTTTGAAGATCCTTCCACAGTGAAAGTTACTTGTGAGCACAACAGATGTTTACTACTGCATTAAAGATTTGGTTATCTTTTACATTTACAGCAATACCTAATATTATTGTGTACGTCTGTATGACACACACACTGGATACTTCGGATACCACTGGAGGACTCTATAACCACGTGGTCAGCGAGTGAATAGTATACTACATTAATATAGCCATACGCGCTCTGACGTTTGGTTCGCATTAAATAGGGCAAACACGGTATAACACCAAAACATGATAATAACAATGGACGTTCGTGCGGGAACATAATATTTAGTTACTATTCCCAGTGCCTGGGAAAATCAAATTACCGTCTACACACGTCATTTATACGCGAAAACGTACATATACCACTGTCATCATTCAAAACCATTATCAAAATTATTACGTTTTACAAGTTCCAAGCACCTAAGTGTTTGTTGTTTTTAATTCATACACCGGATAACGTTTACCGCAATACACTTATATCGTTATACGGTACTACAGTGTTGTACAAAAACCGAATTGCGCGTATCATATTTAATTATTTATTTATTTATATTTAATACGGGACGAGCCCAATTGCATTGATTTTGTTGACAATAATTCACAAGAAAAAAAAAATTACACATATTTTAGATTAAAATACAATATGTAGACTGAATACTAAGAAATTGTGGATTCTCATTGGCCAGTTTATTTAACCATATTGTTATACATCGGTCAGGTGCGACGAAAAACGCACGCTGAGAGCACAGAAATTATCGACTAGTGATTTTGATCATCTTTGACGCCTAGTATCAACAGGAAAAGTTACGTTTTCAACATTATAATATGTCGCAAATAAAATTGATCTCATCTTATAAACATTTTAATTCTTATTACACAATGTTCTTTTCGAAATAAAGGCTGATATACATATTATATTCAATTTGATAATTTATATTTACCTATGTATTTTAAAATATGTTTGATATTCGTGCTTCCAGTTTAATTTTTTAGTGTGGTTCTCTTTAGTTTTTAAAGCTTATTATTACATTTTAATTTGATCAAACTCTAGTGTTCCTCATTTAAAAAAAAATTAGTTTTATTTCATGGCAAGGTTTAGTATTTTTACAACTCTCGATAAAATATCAGATGAGATTTTTAGTAAAAAAGACTATGTAAATTACAATGTTTTAATAATTAGGTGTTTTTACTGAGCTAGCATATAACACCGCACAATTATTACAATAATATAGTTTGAAACTCTTTATAGTTATTTACAGTTCAACAACACAACCATAATAATATTCAATAGGCAAGTTTTCATATAGACATAATATTGTGTAAATACATATATCCATAATAGCATTATCCAAAACTATTTCGTTGTTGTTGGTTTATTTTGTATAAGAATTGATTATTGTTCTTTATTACCACGTGCTCGCATGTAAATTTATATTATGATTGTACAGAGTTCACTAGAAGATTTGACGTTTTGCACGTAAAATGAAGAATAAATAAAATAAAGTAACAATAATATTTAATTATTTACAAGTTCAATTGTTTACTGAGTCCTTTCATAAACTTCTTCAATTATGCACGCGTCTCATCGGTTTAATTACAAGCACATGCTCACCATAGTTAATGTATTTAACATATTATACATGTTTTTCCAAATTTTATTTGTTGGAAATTAAACTAAAGTATATATAGAAATAAGCATAATAATAAAACAACGACTCAAAATAACACATTTTTTTATCTTTATTTGAATATCTACAATGTATACATAATGGGTATGTTGAACAATAAGTAAATGAGATGAAATATACAATTTTTTTTCTCCTGAGTACATTATGAGGGAGACTATCCAATGATAAAACCCAACGCAATGTTAAAATAACACTTATCCAGTCATCTGAAAAATTGATTGTTGAATTTAATAAAATCCCCTAAATATTTGACATTATTTTTATTAATTCGTTCCTAGCTAATACCTACTTGCATATTAACTTTTACAACTTCGAAAGTTCTATATAAGTTTCATTAAGTGGATAAAAAATATTCTCATAAAAATATTCCAATGCTTTCTTTTTATAGATTGTAACAAAATTAGTTATTTTAAGCATATGAAATAAAATTTTATTTTTGCTCGTAGTTAAAATGTTAATCAAAAGTGTCGCTCACAAGTACCTTTTAAAGAGTGCTTATAACAGTCAATCGTACCTATATATAATACTAAGCATATTGCATGTATTGTATATTACATTATTACATCAGTACACCACATCAAAATGTTGTATTTAATTAGCTATTGTTACAAATACGTTTTTTCGACCACACTTTGGTTCGATTGTTTAAAAAACATATAAATCCACCAACGAGGCAATATTATAGTTTTAATTTTCGAAATGTATATACAATCACACAGTTCATGTTATAATATATTATAATCGAAACTTTTTTTTTATGATCAAGCTGCACGTATCAAATTATACACCTCGTTGCTTGTTTGATCAGTTTTGTTTTTTTTTTTTTTTTGTTACATTGTTATAAACAAATAATATAATATGAGTGAAAAAAGAAAAAAATAATTATTATTTCGTTGATGACGACAATAATTTATGGAATCCTATTGTTACCCAATAACTGTAATTAATAATATAACATGAATGATAACGATGTATAATTTATATATATATATGTATGTATGTGCGTGTGATTACGCCATCAATGTATTATTTTCGTTAAATCAATTCCGATTAGTGGTCGGGAAAACAAAAGGAAACAATAAGAAACCTTATACACCGTAATCTTTGTTTTTTTTTTTTTTTTAGTTTTTATCATATTTCAAGGCATTTTTTATTTTCAGTACACGCACACGCATACGTTTATGTAAACTTTCATATCAGGAATATCTTCCAGACAATATTTTTATAATGAAGTTTCAAAACGATAAATCCTAGACAGTAAATCCGTATGGCTATTTTGATTTGGGTAAAAGAAAAAAAAAACTAATAAAACACTATGCTGATTTTGTTAGATAAATATGTACAATATACTGTGTCATGTGATATAGTATGACGTATATGCATGCAAAACGATTGACCAGTGCGCAGGGTAAATCGGTAAATGCTTATAGACAATAAGCGTTTTGTGAATAATAAGCAATAACCTACCGATCGGCGGACAATGAAAAAGCACATAAGTTTGACGATCGTATAATATAGTATTATTATACTATTATTGTATAAAAGAAGAACTATAATATTAAATTATATTACTCGGAAAACGGGCGATTCGTTCTATATTCTTGCGCAGTAGCATCCGTCATCCGGGATACCGGATCGACCGGAAACGTGAATTATACCATTCTGTAGTGCCTGTGCGGTAAATATTTAACAGTTCAAGTTGTTCCGTGTGGTTTAAATTATGCGTTCGCACGCGTCGGAAGTGGAAAAAAAAACTTGAGATTAAGCTATTACGGATGTTCGCATCGCGTATACTATTGCAGCATAACAGGACTAAAACTACATCGTTCTTGTTATCGTAGTCACATTATACTCGTATACATACTATTATACTCTATAATTTGCATGTCGGTTATGCTGTTCGAAATAATTGACAATTTGTGTGTAGGCACAGTGAAACCTATCGAAGACAGCCGTCTCTTCATATTGCATAACAAATGTGTAAACTTGGTACCGTTGCAGTGGTGATGATTAACTAACTAATCAGAAGCGGTATATTTCTATAGTGCCATAGGCCTGCCCTCCAATAGCCCTTCAACCCATTGACCTAAACTGTGTAGCAGAATATGTATTTTGGTTTTAAAAATATGAACTGTAAACTATTACAATAGTTTGTTTATTGTTACTAAATATAACCAAAAAAAAAAAAAAAGTAAATTAATTTTATAATGATATACGTGAATCCGTATTTGTCTCTATAACATATGAAATATTATAAACAAATAATAACACGCATGCGGCACACGTTTCACACGAAAATTTAGCTTGTCCTAATCGAACGAATGTAAAACTACTTTTGTCGTAAGCGCCCATCCATATAAATTCATGTGTTAATACTTCATAATGTGTAAAATGTTTTCATTTTTCACAAAATTCACAGAAAATAATATGTGTATTTATGCTGTGTAGCTACACATTGGGTATTACTAATTTATCTACTAGCC
Organism: Chaitophorus viminalis; assembly: GCA_025469195.1. Lineage (NCBI taxonomy): Eukaryota > Metazoa > Arthropoda > Insecta > Hemiptera > Aphididae > Chaitophorus > Chaitophorus viminalis. Next base: position 55,814 of record JAIPRK010001304.1, on the reverse strand, counting down.
GTACCAGTGATTGGTTTATTTTATTTGACGCAATTATATTTTGATCCAGTCACCATTGCTGTACACCTGTGGATCACGAATAAACCATGTATTTTTATCCATCAAATGCCACTGGACATCATATTATTATAATAATATTAAAACTATAGTTATATATATATATATATATATATATAGCTGGTAGTTTTTCCTTACTGATTAGTGATTACACACATTTCGTTGACCTATATACAATTCATGTACATATTTACAATACTATCATGTATACGATTATGTACTACTAATACGAATTTGAGGTTTTTTTTTAATAACTATAATAATCGATTGTGTGGTTCCTCGGTGAAGTAACGCGCGATGCAGTTGGGAAATAAACATCCTACCATCTAGCTCTGGACGACTATTTAGTATAATATACGCTCATGTAACATAATAATATAACTATTAGCCAAACGCACACGTTATTTCGTACGCCGAGAGTCGATTAGATGAAATCTCGCTTTTCTCTTGTCGACATAATATTATGCTTATAATATACTCGCTCGCCGTACGCGGTCTGTATTATTGCGACAGAAGTCAGCTAAGACGCTGTAACAATATAATATAATAGCACAGCATTATACATTGTCCTATAGGTATAGTAATGTTATTATCTCGACGCTCTCGACCACGCGTTGTGCCCGAGATTCGTTTTTAATCATCTCCCGCCACTTGTTTTTTTTTCCATTTCCGCCGCCGCCACCGTCGTCGTCGTCGTCGTCGTCGTCGGGTTTTCAAACAATATTTTATTATCGTTTCATGTTATTATCGATGTGATGCAACTACCTATTCACTGACTGCATAAATAGAATATATATAATATTACGAACAATTCCCATCGCACACGGTATTGATTTCTCGCGACGCGTCGTAGACCTCGGCCGAACCAATACGCTTCTAGAACGTTATTATACGACCATTACGACCAGTACTTTACCTGGAATATGGTGAATAAGAATATTCAGAGCAAATTTTTTTAAAGAAGTGCCATGAAAATATCCTGAATGACAAAATGGGACACAGCTTTGGGAAAATATTCCAGTTAATCAGACTGCTTTTTTAAACATTAGGGTCAAATTTGTTAATTTGTAAACTAATTTTTTATATTTTAATTATTATACATAATGACAAATATTATTATATTTTTTTATATAAATGTATACACGGCATTTTATTCTTGTAAATACACTTTTAGACAATTTATAATTAATAAGCAATAATTCCCTATGATTTACTTACTGCAGCGTTTATTCTTAGTAAACAGAAGAATAAACGGCTTACATCATTAAGTGATAACATAATCGTATCTTTTATTCGTATAGTAAGTGATAATTATACTTTTCAATAATAATTTCATTGCATTCCTCGTCAAGAAAACTATGGAGGTGGATGTGTTTTATACTAAATTAAATAGACTAACAAATCATGAAGGTAGAATAAAATGAAAAATACAAAATAGCATTTTTCTCAAAATAAATATATAAGTTTTTATGGTACTTTTGCTTAGTAGGGCAGTACACCGGTATATGGCTCCATGTTGTTATGTAACTTTTCCTGTTTATTAGATTGTGTTTGGTAATAATCGACAAGGTTTTGATAGAGTGAGTGGATCGAACACATTTTTTCGAGGATCAAACCTCTCTCTCTCACTCTTTCTGTGCACCATTCCTTTCTCTCTTTCCGCAAACATATATAATATCAATACGCTGGATGTGAGTGTATTTGTTAATAATCCCGTCGCTGACGTTTTTACGAGAAAAGTAAAATATCGAAACGTAAAATGTAATATATTTTATATATTACGATTTCCTCAGCACTTTTGTGCACACGATAAGTACATGGCTTGGCTATGTATATATACTATACTTATTACTTACTCACGCGTACGTGTGTTTTCTTTTGATTCGCATATTTTTTGGTCTTACATAAATGCGCTACAACCGTATCTGTGTAGTGTACATATTTAACCTCCATCTCTTTGGCCGATTTGAATAATATAATGACATGGAAAATAGTTTATGAACAACAAACGAATAACGTGTCTCGATAAAAAATATTTTGTAATATTGATTAAAAATAAATCGACACATCTGGAACGAATAATATCAACACGAACCCATGATCTGCACCCGCGCGATAGTTATAAATGTATAATACGTCTTATAAAGCATACTATTATAATATAATATCTATTCGTAAACACGAACATTTGGATGTATTATTATACTTATCTGTGTTCGGTAGACGAACACGAAGTTTCTCCTCCGAAGTCATCGGCGCTGCAGTAGGTACAATACAAATCGACTTTATATCGATGAAAAAAAAACCAGTGCGCGATGATAATAACAAAATCGAAATCGATGATTATTTTCTGCTGTTTTTCTTTGTTTCATTACACCGATCAACCGTTGTACTGTAATATAATATAGTATAACATTATCATTATGTTATCCGGTTTTTTTTTTTTTTTAATTACCCATCTCAAAGAACCGAGCGTTCATTTAACTCAGAACATCCGCTATTTCCTTAGACAAAACAACAGTCTCCTCTTTTGTTCCCGGTCGGAATTCTTCTATGCGACTGCGTTGTCTTATCCAATATATACTCAACTGCATAATAATACAATGTACTATACAGTAGTATACGCGAAATACTATCCGATTTACTTCACGAATTCACATCTACAACTAAACACGATTGTCACCTCAACTAGCTTCACTTACAAGCGATAAAATAATTTAATGTTGTTTACTTTGATTTGTAACCATGTTTTTTTCAAAAATCAAAATTTCAAAATTTTTAAACGAAATTGTTTTACAAGTATTTCGCACCGATTATCGTCAAAAATGTCCAGTACCGGTCAGTGGGTCAGTCAATACGGAAAATTATTATATATAATATATACTCCCATAAAATATTCTCTTAATTGTCTAATCTCTAATACCACCCAAGTAAACTTACAAATATTTACTGATTACGCCTGTTCTCCTACCCATTAAGTAACAAAACAATAATAATATCGAAAACTTGATATACAATTTTATGTGTGTTCTTTTATAGGTATTTCAGCAGCACAATGTACGTTCGGATTTGCAATCTTGATTAAGATGCGCACAACGGCAAAATATGGTTAATATAATATTAATAATATTATATATACCGCTATGGAAACAATATTACTTGAATTCTCAGAGCCCAGATGATCATAATAGGCAGCGGTATATATGACGATCGTTTATCGAACAGCTTTCAGTTATTTTTTTCCCGTCAAATTGTTATTTAAAAAAAAAACGAACAAAAAATAAAACACAGTTAAAAATGTCGAACTCACTATAGCCTATAGTTATAGTAATACATTTATAGTTTATTTACGTATATTATACTTACACTAAATGTTTTGTCATTTAAATTTGATACTAAGTCAATTATTATACTAATAAAATCTTAGAGCCCACAGCCACTATAGATCATATATATATTACTTATTACTGCAGGATACGAAAAATTGAATTTGCCATATCGTGCGCTTATACTTTATCCGCATATGTAAATCAGGTGTAATAGATCGGTTAAGTAAGTGAATCAAAGCGAAGCGTATATTTTTTTTTGCATTTTAAAATAAATTTCAGTCTATGGGTAATTTACATTGTACTCGTAATAATTATAATTGTCATAAGTCACTATAGTGCTATATGTAAATCGAGCGGAAAAGTCCATATAGGTACACCGATGTATATGCATAATATATAGTGATTTAATAAATAAAATAAATTTATACATTTTTATAAATTTAATAAGAATAACATAATGATAAAATATAATAGCAAGATTTATCGAGTTTACATGCGTGACTCTTCGAAAAAATGAACGTAATAACTAATAATGTTTCTGTGTAACATTCTACTTCCTTTACTTTACAAAAATCAAAGACTTTGTTCTCTAACGCGCACATAAAATATAACAGTGTATTTTTCCGTGATAATTTAAAGCTCAAAATGTCGTTAAAAAAAAAAAAAAAAATGAGTGAAACTTGAATTTATAGCAATTAAAAACAAATCGATTTACCAAAATCTTATGTTGAAATATTATTAGGTACCTATCGACTATCCGTCGGTAGATTTCTGGTGTATATCAATATAATATAATGACAATATAATATACTATGCGTCTATGCACGTATATTATAATCTATGACGGCTGATAAAAATAATATATACGCACTTTGCACCACAACGATTATTCATCGACGTTTTCCATTTTACGCGTCTACGACGGGATAAAATATTGCGGTTTCCTTTTCGAGAAACCGATCGGATACAATATGATGCAGCGCAGTTATACACTTTAAAGGTTTGTTTTCAATTTTCAGCTCACTGCAGTAAGCTTTATTATTTATTGTAAGAATACAAAATATATATTATTGATCTTGTTAAGGGGATTGTAAGTCATAATTTTCCATCTCTGTCTATCACACGTGAAACATAGGAATTTAGACGTTTTCTATTTTCAACTTACCAATCGATCAATAAATGCGATAAGAATTTTGAAAACTGATTTAAATTTGTCGTTAAGTCTACTTTAGATTGATTTCCCCACTTTTTTGATTTTGTCCCCCAAAATGTCACAGAATAGAATTAAACGAATTGGAAACATAAAAATCAACAAAAGTTAATTTTTGGGGATTTTAAGTGCAAAAATTAAAAAAAGTGGGAATGTCGATTTAAAGTAGACTTAACGTTGAATTTAAGTCAATTTTCAAAATTCTTATCGCATTAATCAATCGATCGGTATGTTGAAAATAGAAAATGTCTAAATTCTTATGTTGCACGTGTGATAGACAGAGACAGAATACCATGGATTACAATCACCTTAATATGAAATACATAATTATATTTTAAAATAATGAAATCGAATAATACAAATTTGAATAGTATTTTTCAATATTTTTAAATTGGTAATATTTTAAATAATATTATATGATATTATCGCCATGATAAAGCACACCTAGATTTTTTAAACTCAATTATAAATGGTTCTCTAGACATTCCTGATCTCCTTGCTGCCATTCCTTTCAGAGTTCTTCTCATTCCTCCAGATACCAATTCCCATTTTATGTTCCAACTCACAAGACCTCCTATGGGCACAATCAAACTCTACATCGCATGCTCAGAACTGCAAACAACCAATAGTCCTTAGGCCTCTATTTCTACTTTTACTTACTACTAACCAAATTATACGTATACTTTGAATTATTGCTGCCTAAATTGTTTGTGTATTTAACAATGTAATTATGTAACTATATTTAATTACACCTACACCTTTATTACTATATTTATAAACTATTTAAAATTGCCGTTTTAGCGTTTAATAAACAATAATAATAATAATAATAATAATAATATATGGGTATAAGCGTGTCGCTATGTGCCTGTGTACGTACTGCATGCGTAAACGACTTTTCTGCATGATTCATAGCTGTGTAAACAACATTAATTCTTTAAGGGATGAAAAAAAATTATTGTCGTGTCATCGCTATCACATGCGGGAGTATAAACAGTTAATATATTGTATCATAGTAATGTGTGGATCGCTTTATCGTCACGTTGTCCGTAAAAAACGATATAAAACGCGGTCTAACCGTGATGTTTGGAATAATAAAAAAAAAAAACTAAAAAAATACTTATGTGAGCGTGTAAGTAATGTATAATAAACAAAAACTAGTAAATAATTTATTTCGATGGAAATGTTGTCATATTATTATCACCATTATTTTTGTTTTATTTTTAATACATATATTTATGAGTGATAGATTTCATAGAGCACATGATCATGCATGCAACATTTGATACCAACTAATATATTTTATTTTAATTTTTTTAAATAATTATAATAACGACGCATATGATTGCCAGAACTTTAAATTGTGATGATCATTAATTACTATACACATTGTATGAGAAACAACATCATTCTCACTAATTACACTGTAATCAGAAAATGTCCGTGTATAATTTTCTTCTATCACGTCTAATAATAATAATTATACAATATCGTACCACGAAATGTGCAACGTCGATTTTTTTTCCCCGTCTGCTGATGATGTGCCACGTTAATAATATTTACCCAATTATTATACTTGATATATTATTATTCTAATTCGGGTCTTATAATAATAAATCATAACATTTAATTTTTACAACACATACTGCGATTATATATATATTATAACCTGCTGCAACGTACCATGCGTCAGATACACATTATAAAATTGCTCGACTACAAGCCCTTCGCTCTCAAAACGCGTAAGCACCTATATACTATACGACAATAATATATACGTATCAAAACAAAAATTAAAATAAAAATGCGTATGCAGATTCAAATTTTACATAAATACGCGACCGTGTGACAAGTCGAAACATATTATTATAATAATTTGTTCTAAAGTGACCATATAGTTTGTCATAGCTGAAAAACATGTACGCGTAAATAATTGAAAGCCGTTTTGCTATGGCATCGCAAGTTGACCGACGACGGTTCGATGTGATTTATTTGTTCATTATTAGTATAACAGCTGAATGTGTTAGAATACTGCAGCACGTGAGTGTGATTTTGACGCGTACGCCGATTCAGTAGATACACACATCATAGTCCTGTGCCCACGGATATGGGACTTTTGCCTCTTCAAATACGGCTGATAAAATAAAACGTGCATCAGCATTACGATCCCCTGACCATGGACTACTTTATACCGGATGGTTCGCCAAGATGTATAATCATTTTTAAATATGCACCTACCTCCTGAGGATCATAAACATATAATAGGTATATTTTTTTCTTATTTTTTTTGTTTTACTCTTTTTGTTTAACTCGTAGGTATGAGAACTACTGCAAAGTATAACCATTTGTTTTAGTTTTATATTTTGTAAACAATGTATACCTTGTTCACCAACTATGTATTCTATACTATTCCTGGAAAATTTGAAAACAGTCATTTTATAAAGTTTATTCCTCTGAAAATGTTGACGTTTCAACTTTTTTTTTCGTTAACCTCGTATAGTTTTCAATGTATTCTGAATTACACTTAAATTTATCGTTGTAATATAATATAATATATCATTAAAAAATTTAATTAAAACAAGATTATCCTTATCCCTATAAGTCAAATAAAAACAGCTGATCTCATTACCTTCATTATCATCTCAGAAGATATCGTATTGTGTATATATCATAACGGAATAATACTCTGTGTATGTATATAATATTAAAAGTTATAACTACATGTGTACCTACTTATGAAATGTACATAGAATTTGGTTTTCGACTGTAAAGATCAACATGACACGTAACGACTGGTCTTCGGTTTTTGATTAATTTTTTGGTCTAGATTTATTGCCCATAACTTTATGAGCCTCTATCATTTTAGGAACTCTAAAATGTTTTAATTATTTAACAGTAGATACAAAAAGAAAAAGAAAACGTCAAATATGGTACAAATAGTGTATCTATATAAATGGTATGAAGGAAGAAATTTCATATGTTTTGCTTTTTAATTCAAGCTTCCCCCCTAGACTTATGCATAGGTCCACCCATAGGTCCACACATAGGTCCACCCATAGGTCCTACCCCTTTATATATATATATATATATATAAATAATTCCGGCCCTGATGCTAGTAATGTTGCATGAAAATATTTACTTAGCTATAGGTGCTATATTATAAAAAAACATAATATATACGGTTTATAGAATGAGGGCGACCGCATATTAAATTATTTTCACTATCGACGGATGTATATTATAATCGTGGTAAAACAAATCCGATAAAACCCGTTAACGAAGAGGAAAAAATCGTATACGTTGTAAATTATTATGGCGTGTAATAATATATGCGTGTGCATAATATATTTGGGTACGTGTCAAAACGTATACGTATATTACACATAAAACTGTACATGAGATCCGATGAGAGTAGGTGTTTACGAGTTAGAAAACGGACAAGTTGTGATATAATAATTATGATAATAATAATAATAATAATAATAATAATATAATATCTCACCGAATACGTTTGAGATTTAGCAGTAATGGAAGAGAAAATGATGAACGCCAGAATTAAGACAACGTTAAAAATTGCATAAAATCCGGCCTGCCAGTGTAAATTTATTATTATTATTATTATTATTACTACCACGCCACTGCGACTACTATGTTATTATTTTATCTATATATACGCAACGTCTAACCTAATATCGGGTATACGTTCCTCACACGTCACTCGTATGGTAATTAGTATACAGATATATTTTCCCTAGGTCGCCGTTAGTGTGTAGGTCATTTGGAAAACTGTTGAGTAATCCATCAATGAGAATATTGTACTTACGGCGTACATCTTCTCAACAATTCATATATATATATATATATAGGGTATGTGTCTCCGGTCTCCACCATTATACCTGTTTTGCTAATATAATATTTTTGAAATTGGATCTCCTTTTTTTTTATACATAAATAATACTTTTTGTTTTATAAATATTATTTAAATTCTAAAAACTCTCACCACTAAGAAATGATGAGTTAATACAGTGTTGCAACAACTACTGAAAGAATATCAAATACGACGTGATCCAAACGTATTATCATACGCTATATTATAATCATAATAATCATAATAATAATAATCAAATACACTGTTTATAGACAAATTTGTTGGTCATCATCGGTGTAATATCTGTGTGTCGTCAATCACTGTGAGACACCCTGTATGCAGACAATACGTAGTAACTTTGTACTCCAGAGAGACTGTAACGATGATCGTAATAATGATGGCAGTAATAATAATCTATATGTAATAGCCGTATTCCTCTCCGGTTAGCACATACATATAAGTATACTAGCAGTCGCTGTACACACAGTTTATGATATAAATATATTATTATTTTACTCTCAGACTATCTCGCGAGCCTTCGTTCCGACTGGCCGGCGGCGGCGTCCTATAAATGCCTGTGTATGAGCCAGTAACTACACTGCACGCGTACATCCTCCCACGGCGAAGAAAACGTTCATCAACAACAAATAATGATAGTAAAAATTAATAATAATAATTATTATTATTATTATTATTATTATTATTATTAATAGTACTCCACCCAGGTCGGTAGAACGTGTGGAATCGGTAATCGTTATCATTATTTACGTACACAACACATACTGACCGTACTTATAGATATGAAGTCGCATAGGCGAACACTTGAAGGGTGTTGTCAATAAGGGCACAGTCTTGACTCTTGCGGAATCTTCAGCCTGGGACATAAATATCGACAGAGCCAAATTCCAACACGGATCACATGAGGTTTTTAAGTTTATTGAAGAATACAGCGTAACCTAACAGCGTAAATGAGTGAATTGATAATATATGACATAACGAGAATAATCGATAAATAATGTTCGTTTCTGAGCAAATAATTATAATACATTAAATATTTGAATAGTTCATACAGATATTTTATTTGTATGATAGCATATCATTAATCTCACAGCATTCTATTCTCATGTGGTTTGCACTATTAGTACTCTAATATTAGTAAAAAACAAAAAGTTATACAATTTATTGATATTTTTTAAAACTAGTTCAAGCTGGAGTGAACGAAAAAGTGCTTAAAAAATGTATAAAAAACGCTTATTACAGTCTTGCTTATTAAAAAATGTACGAGAACTTCGGATGTAATTACAAAAATTATACAATTGAGCTATATTATCATCATCACGTGTGAATTTTTGCGCTCCAGTTAATAAAAATACTTTATGCACCCCCTGAACTAAAAGTCTGCGGGCCTGCATTTAAATATTATTACACATGGCGTAGGTGGATTATACAATATACCATCGTACATAATTCTGATGTCATGCGAAATATCAATTAAATACAGTTGTTATATATTCATGTGGATATCTTATATAGGAAACGACCAGAATGTTTCGATATGGTTTACCAAACCGTACCGCATTCTATCTGTCGGTAATTTATGGTGCTCGCGAGTCGCGGAATACATCATTATGTCATATACGCATAAATACGCGTATATATACCTACACGATTGGCGAGTGTGTGTATGCGTATATAGAGTTTGAGCCGGTTACGGTTAAATTATAATAATAATAATAAAATATTGAAAACAAAATGAGAAGGAAAAAAACGATTCTCGTTGCCAAAATTAAAACAAACAGGAAAAAATACTCAATAACGATTTTAAGGTACACGGAAACTGTATTAAAACTAGTAAAAATATATACAAAATAAATGCGTTTGTGTGAATGCATATATTATTATATCATTGTACATGCATGCACAAGTTGTATTGCTATATTAATACGTTTTTTTTTTTTTTTTTTATCGTCGCAAATCAACACGATTTCGTGAGCACATATGCAAATTTGTACTGATCTCTGTGTCACTGTTGCATTATAATATTACACGAGTCTTCGCAACATAATATTACTTCACTATATACGGCCATTACTGCTATAATAATAGAAACATTACTCTATTTCGGTATACTCTCGACCAATGTAAAAATATTTTCCTATTGTGTTTTTCAATCTGATACATTATTATTATTGTTTGTTGTGTATACGAAATCCTACTGTTCAAAATCGACGACGTATCGAATGTCTCTCTACCGCCGCCGCCGTCGCGCCAGATTGATCGACAAAATCGACAACGTGTACAAATCTGTTGTTTGTTAGATTATTATTATTATTTCCTTTTTCGCTGTGCATACCAATTATTCTCATCCACCAACTATATATATATATATATATATATATTGTTGTTCTCTATCGGTCACTTGAGTTGTTTTCCTGCCGTACTGCCTTATCAGGTCCACGACGCGACGTTTCGAATACATGCGGCTTTGGACAATATTAATTGTTTGTTATTATTTCACATACCAAACATTACGTGGTCTACGGTATCTGCAACTCGTGGTCGTTGTGAGTATTTTACATTTTTGTTGCCACAACAATAATATTTTATACTCGGTCGGCTTTTAATCAGCGGAATTCGCAGACTATGCACATAATAATCAATTCTTTAATAGGCTTGCTCTTGGTAAACATTCGGGTTTTTTTTCAAGCGCTGTTAAATGTTTGTGTAAGAGTATAATCGATTGTGGATGTCTAGGACTCTGGATCGACGTGAGAAGTTCCGGCGAAGAGTATCTGAAAAAAAAAAACGAAAAATTCATCACCAAGTCCATCAAAATGCTGTGCTGTGCTCGCTCCTATTGGTCGAATAAATTCTAGTCCTTATGTTAATGTGTTATATTTTTGTATATTTACGTCATTTTATATTCATACAATCATATTGTGGTCTACAAAATTGTATTTGATAGACGACAATTCTGTTTAATATTGTATGATCAGAGCAACTAGTAAGTTCGTGCATATTATAATTTATTCATCATTCTGTTTATAAAGCGCAAATCATATTAAAAATATCGTTTAATGTAACCTACAACATAATACGTTGATGTTGATCAAATGCATGAAACGTAGTGTGCATTACTAAGTAGGTTTTCTTTGCCTTTTTTATGGACAATTTGTAATGCAGATTATTTGTGTCATAAAAGGATTTCTCCTATATTAGCTAGTTGACTTGAACTATCTTTTAATTAAGGTACATAAATAACACATTTCTATGGATGCCGTTTAGTATCACAAATCACAATTTGCTATCGAATTTGAAATTGATATACAATAATAATATACACATAATACATTTATTAAAGAACTGAAAACACATAAATAAATATACATTTATCAGCCAGTTGGTATACCATTATAGTTTATTTAAAAGGGCATATATGAATAATAGAATATACTATATTGACTATAATATATATATATATATGTACTAGATAACATTTTTGAATGCCAGTAGGTTCAGTAGGTTCAGGTTTTTTCTTCAATGTTGTGTATTATTTTATAATTTAAATATCTATAATAATTTCAAATGCAGTATTCAGTTATTAATTATTATTTCACTGCAGAATATAATTAATTTCACTTAACATATTTAGATTACAGATTGGAAATAATTCTCTTTTAAGATAGTTAAAAGATAAAATATGCCGGGATGTTTTTATGACGTTTTCCACACTTAAATTAGTCCATATCATAATAAAACGTATTGTATGTTTGTATCTAAATAGTTTATTATTATTCTTTTTAATTCAGTGAATTCTAAACATTTGTGGAAAACAGGATATCAAAATATATTTTGTTTTGAATAAACACCCTTTTTTTTATTAACTTCCTTCTTTTTTCAAATTCAAGTACTTCAATTTTAAATAATATTTAAGACATAAAATGTATACAATATACATTTTCGGATATTCCACCGTTTTCTAACGTAAATATATACGATTCCAGCAAACTTTTACCACAGTGTTTTATGAATACATACTTTACGGCAATGTACGGAATCGTGGTCTTACACACATACATACACACACAGTAAATAATTTCAAACATTCGAAACGCTACGCGGTGCCGTACAGAGACCACGCGTGTTTTCCACAGGAATTCTGAGATTCTCGATGTTTATAGACTATATTATAATATAATTTAATATGACGTGGCTCGTCGTCGTTCCACCGTATTTGTCATTATCACCATATGCATATACGTACTCGTAAAAGGCACGCAGGACCGCAAAAATTCCGCCTGCGATGCATCCTTGGGGCGACCGTGCTATATTATTATTATTATTATTATTATTATTATTATTATTATTATTATTATTATTATTATTATATAGTTTTCATGCGTTTGGTTGCCTCAGGATCAAATTTCCAAGAATAATCGCGCAACATCACGTACGTCCGTGTGAAATTATGTCCGAACGGTACAGTCCGTATTAAATACATTTATTACTGCAAATAACAATAACAATAATAATTATAATTATAATATACTCAATTGTTGATCAGCTGCACCCCTGTGTGCTGTTTAAAGGAGGATTATTTAACGCTAATCAAGCTATCCTTTATACTATACATCTATATATAGAAAAATATTTTTCACCTGACAAAGATGATTAAATAATAGTTCAAATTCAAAAACAAAATGTTATGCTGCAATAATCATTTTTGTAAGGATATACAATCTTGAATATACAGCCACAATTTCCGAAAAACACATAAACATTGCAAATAATATTTTCCGTGTTATGTAGTATAGTACTGGACCGATTCGTTAAATTAACGATCGCAAATCGAATTGAATTGAGAGCCAGCGGCTACTTTGTACTGATTGCGGTGTATTTTCCCATGATGTTGATTTCGGTCCGCATAAAAGTGTGGCAAACTGAGCAAAATTATTCTTTGTACGACTGCAGTATAATATTTAATATTATGTTATTCATTCATCCTTTATTTCTTATTTAACTTGTGTACTTACCTATAAAATAAAATAAAATGCAAATATATAAGTTATGAAATGAATAAATAATTGATTGAGTTTAGGAATATTAAATGATCAGTTTAAGAAAATTTCGCTGAGAACTGTAGAACAATAAATTATTATTGACTAACATTGTCCAATAATCGATTGTTTTGAAACAATAACCCCCCACCCCCACCCCATCAAAGTTTTATAATATTACACTATATTGGATTTCCTCCACCAGGCGACGTTCTGGACAATAATAGGCGCTAGCTAAATCCGACGGGTTTCGACCTCGCAACCGTCCCGACGGACAGAATGCGTGCGTGCTATATATGGACTCGACTCCGAGGAAAATCGCGCCCTGTATACCTGGACCGTACGTAATATTATAATCATCAAACCGCGCACCCAGTAAACACGCGACATGGCGACGGCAATGCGCGTAAGAGGAGGTGCAACATAATGTACGTCATATGTGTATGGTATTATTGTAAGACTCAGACGTTTCCCTCTGCGCAACGTTCTTCGCACCACCCCCGCCGCACCGTCCACCGCTCAAAGACGGGTCTTTCTTCCACCCTGTGCGCCGCGCTGTGACGATAAAAATCTTAAAAGCGATCCATTATAATATACAATATTATATTATTATTGTGTTCTTTTTCTTTTTTTTTTTTTACACGGATTTCTATACACGTATACGTAGACTTGCGTACGTACAGGTATATTATTATTATTAATATTATTATTATTATTATTATTATTATTATTATTATTATCATATTGTATCAATCCCGTCCGCGGTAACGGTTCCAAACGCGCGTCGTCTCTCCGTTCGCATTGTCCGGGGGCGCGTCTGTTCGCGGGTACCGAGAAAACGGTTTCCACCGTGCACTATGCATTTAATATATGTATATACATTTTACAATACCTGACGCTGAATCCCTCGGCCCGGCTACGTCGCACAATGGGTCCGCATAATATTATGTTTTATTTATTCACATTTCGTTATTTCGTACAAAATTTATGGATTTCAAAGTACATATATATATATATATATATTATATGTGTGAGAGGTATATATTACTATTATTATTATTATTTTTATTTTATATGTACAAATATACAAGACGGAGAGACGACGACACCGGTCCTCGGGGCTTAACAATATTTATTTTTACAATGCTCATGGGAAATATTGTGTGCACACACACGTAGGCCATAGAATATAACGTAGTCGTGCACTTTTGTCGTTAAAATTCCGTCCGACGTTTATACCTACTCGGAAATATATTCAAATCGGGTCCAGACGATAACTGCAGTGCTCCAGGAGTCCAACAGGTGCGCTTCGTCGCGTTCTGCGATGCACCATCGGATGGTAATATTATCTTTTTGTTAACGCACTGCGATGTACGTTTTTTTTTTTTATCTCGAATGTTCCATTAACGTAAAAAAAAATTATCAGTGACTAATTCCTGTATCATTACTCCAATATAATTACAAACAAAACCTACGGTTATGTAAATGATAACTGTACTTACAAAGATACTCGGATATAGATAAATAGGCACGTATGCATTTTCGCATATTTATTCTGATTTTATATACGATGATAATATTATATTGATGATTTTCGATCGAAATTATTACATATTACACCTTCGTTTGGAAAAATATAGTATGATAATTTTACCCTTGACGGATTCATTGCAAGTGCCAAGACTTAAATTTAATAATCACGAAAACACAGTATAATTTTTCAAAAATATCATTTACCCTCTCTTCCGTATTGTAATGTTACCTAATATGTTCTTTTTTGTCACGATTCAAATGATCAATATTTTTTAGCGGATCATAATTATTCCCAATTCTATAGGAAAATTATGAACTGTTATAATGATACAAATTCACAATATTTTAGCTTCCTGTTACATGGACATTATTTATTGTTATTAATTTGATAATTAACCCAAATGAATTCGTAATGATTTAAATCGGTGTATTAAAGGACTAAAAGCAGCACTTCATCGGTAGTTTGATTTAAATATAAACTTAACGTAAGAGGCATTACTATATTATATTCAGGGGTCCTCAAAAAGTCAAAACATAGTACGAACGAAGACGAATTATTAATCATAGGCCCATCGACCGTTGTTAACAATATTTAAGGATATGATACATATTATATGTGGTATAGTGTTTGTATGGGGTTGAGGAGAGCTTAAATTACGATCGTAATTATTGCTACTGTACACATGCACGAATTGGAAACAAAAAAATCGTTTGGCATGACCTAAATACCGTTGAATGTTGGTTGGGTTTTGAAAGAACAAATTACTAATTTGAAATTACTAATTTTCCACCGAGTAATAATAATAATCAACTTGTTTTGATAGAAGACTCGAGATCAAAAGTCAAATAAATTACGTCATATTTTATCCTCTTTTATTATATCATCATCGATTGTTCTTTCGTAGTATATTTCAAGTGACGTAACGAGATATCCGTATATGAATATATCTACATTTAAAATAATAATGGTGCCCAATTTCCTGCGGCTCAATTAATACTTTATTATTATTATTATTGTTTATTTTTAATAATTTATCAAGATAGCATACTATATTAGTAATTTATACTAAAATTGTTGCAAAAATCTTAAACTACTGGTTTTTAATATTTATCATGTTTAACAACATGCGAATATAACATAATATTATGGTATAAATTTGTACTTATAAAATACAATTGAGTGTCATACTCGTGTATGAATCTAGAAGGATAGGTACCTTAAAATTAGGTTTACCTTAAAAAAAAATCACCAAAAATTAATTTCACAAGTAATAATAATTAATTGTGTTTGAATTATACTGTGCTCATTAGTGTTTCATACATTGTAAAAATAAAAATCATATACATAAACATTGTGTAAGTAAATAACTTCCATAACAATTAATGAGGTATACCATTTCACATAATATATTATACGATATGGCATTTAAAATATTAACTTCATTAGATGACAAATTAAATAATATATACATTATACGAGTAGTATAATATGTATACTTAATAAGTTATCTTATAGTATATGATTGATATATTTAAACAAATATAAACAAAATAATAACTTCGACAAATAGTGTACAACGTATATACATATATTTATCTGTACAAAATATAAGCATCGGTTTCATAACATACTAACATGACTAATGTTAAAATGAAAGCACAGATGTCTTCCAAAATGCAAAAACAGACAGTATAATATAATACATTATATTTCTTACAACGCGATTATTGAAACTATTCGCCCCAATGTAATTGAGTATGCTTATAATAATAAATTATTATTATTATTATTATTATTATTATAATTATTATTGTGTGAAAAATATTAAATTTACAATTCGTGTTATAAATATTGAAGCCAATAAAATTAAAGTTGACATTTTTTTGGTAAAGTAACAAATTTCTATAAAATAGTTCTAAACATTTTTTAGTTTATCCAATATTGTGTAACTGTAGTGGAAGACCGAGAAATAAATGTTGGGAATGGTCAGATAGAATTGAAGATACGACGGGGTGGCTACTTGGTTAAAGAGACGAGTAGAGTGGTCGGAACGCAATATAGCCAAAACTAGAAGGCGAGGGTACAGAGAAAGAAAATTCGATAATTTTACTTTATATGTCTACTGAAAAATGAATAAATTATTAACAATTGCATATTGTCCAGAAAAGTAAACTTTTCTCTAATACCTAAAAATATTTTTGAGTTAGAAACTATTTTTGTGATTAACAAGCATAACTGTACATGCGGCTATTGTATAATATTCTAAGAAAGACAAGACGGATATTATTTTTTTTCTTCCAATCTCCTAGTGTTATTATGTTATGGTTGCAGCTAAAATATGGAATAGAAATGTTATTATATAGTAAAAAATCATGACGTTATCGATTTGAAAAATGTTATATTATTATTATAAAAATGTTATTCAATGTCATTCCCGCCGAAGGATGAATCTTTGATGTAAGCGACAAAAACTGAATCGCGCGCATAACCCACGACCATGTCGGCAATGTCAAATGTCACAAGCCACAACTTAACCCTCAACTACGTAGTTAGTCGATAATCGTAATAATTTTATTGATGCTCGACTACTATGTTGATTACGTTTTAGAATGTTTTAGTGCAATTGGAAACCTGTGGGTCTGTGCCAACAAGAGGAATGAAAAATGAGCGTTTGTAAATATGGTTATGTACAATATTGGTACTTAATGTAATATGCCATTGATAATTAATAATTATTTAGAAACATAAGCAGTAAAATCATAAAATTATACGCAGTATAAGTACGTTGTGAAATGTGTTAACAGTTTAAAAAAAAATATTAATAAAAAAATTAAATTTACGTTTTAAAATATTTTATGTTTAATGTTTTACAACATTTAAACAGTACTTATATTATAACTGTTTATCACGATGATCTAATATAATTTAGTTTTTTTTTTTTTTTTATTATTATTTTCATTTATATTTATTTAATATTTATATTGTACAGTTATGGGCATACTTTTATAAACGAAAAAAGGTTTTGATCAACAACAATTAATAATATTCGAACATAATATAAAATAACATTTATATATGATTGAATTTATCAACAGTAGTTAATTATTATCATCGCGAGTCGAATGAACAATAGTCCACGATTCGGTCATCATTCATCATATAATAATCCATATGAATAAATATATTATATATATATGGATCATTATGGTTTATTAAATGTATTTCATATAAAAGCATATACTATATTGTGTTTCTTGTATTCTGCTTAGATTTTAATTGCTAGTTGCTAGTACGACGGACATAAGTAATCCACACATATTTTAATATTTAGGTATATCGGGCTTAACTAGAGCACTGCAGTAATCGTGTACCGATGCGATTAGTAAATTGTTTCCAAACCCAATACAAAATTATATGTTATTACTAATACCATTTTTATATGGAGCCAATTATGTGAACCTCAAACAAACACGAATAATCATTAGAAGAAACGCTTGAGCAGTTCTGCTGTGCTTACGCAGACTGCAGCAGTTTGGTGAAAGATTTTCTATTTCCATTTGTATTTTTTATTATTATGTTATACAAACTATAGTATAATAATAATATAAACATCTATACGAGCAAGATATTTGATGTCTGTGTGATTTTTTCTTTCGTGGTGAAATATTTCGATCCTTTTGACCATTTTTGTAAAATGTGTGGAGGGAATAAAAATTTCAC
Source organism: Chaitophorus viminalis (assembly GCA_025469195.1). Taxonomy (NCBI): domain Eukaryota; kingdom Metazoa; phylum Arthropoda; class Insecta; order Hemiptera; family Aphididae; genus Chaitophorus; species Chaitophorus viminalis. Next base: position 37,039 of record JAIPRK010001304.1, on the reverse strand, counting down.
CGTACCGATCAATAAATTATCTCATTATACTATTTTTTGGTAAATACTTCCCCATGAATTGTATGTTTCCTCTTAAACTTCCAAATTACCATTCTATAATATAATATAAAATATTCTATACAAAGGATCAAATTTTTCAAGAACGCACCAAGTGGACACTAACAATTTTACGTACTATGGAGATTTTTTGTTTTATTGGGAGCTTCTTTATTTTATTTTTTTTTTTAATCAAATGAAAAACGAGTTTTTGTTCCCCGAATGGCTAGACTCTGTAAGTACGTTGGTATCGTTATATTACATTATAAAAACGCGCGGGTCTGTTTTTCCACCGTTTAATATAATAATTCAAAATATTTTTACGAACATAGTGTTATATTATTGTACCAACGGCGGCATACACATAATAATTTAAAATGTGGACGTATTTTTGTTTTTTAATTTTTTTTCTAGGAAATGTGCACATTGTTATTGGTTTAGTGCGTCAACTCAGTAAAAATTATTATAAGTTATAACCGTCGCATTGTAATTGAAATTTCCAAACCGATTTCCGCACTTTTAGGCGTTCGCATAATATTCCTACACACAATCTAAACACCTGTGTGACCTACTCGACGTTATTGTTTTTATCCGTATACTGCGCGCGTGTAAATGATATATGAATATAATTAATATTATAATATCACGTTTTTTGTGCGTTTACGTCTTTTTTTCCCCTCTTTCAAAACCCACGTGAGTCAACTGCCGCCGCTCGGCTCTACCGTTGTTCTTTTTTCGCGGGACGTCTATATAGATTTCGACGGCATTCCGAAATGCTGTATTACAGTAGTGCGATAAAACGAGATTGTTCAACCCGTAAAAAAATATCCTCGTCCGAATCGCCGAACATAAAACGTGCAGATTTTTCAAAACGTTTTATACGCGCACACTTGTATGTGTATTATACGTCCCAGGTCCACGATGCGTTTCGGCGTTTTAGTGTTGCCATGATATACACATATAGTATACCACCGTGGTGTCCGTTTTTAACGAGATATATGCCTGTGTATATTAAACACATTTAAACGATGCAGTATCTGATTTTGCGTTTCAGTAATCTAGTATAATAATATACATGTACTAGAAATATATGCAAAAATAAAAATCTACTAAAGTGTTATATAGGCACATTAAACGCACGCATTCTTGATTTTATGGATTAAAAAATTTAATTTAAAAATTCTACGTATCGATTTCATATAAACTCGTCCGCGTGCAGTATAAAACTTATTTAAAAAGACATTTCAGGTGATGACAAACTGTAATGCGGAACAGTCGAAATGTTCAAATGTTTTTTTTTTTTTATGTAAAATCTATTATACAAAAATCGTGTTCGTTAATCAGTAAAAACATAAAATCCAGGAATTTAAACGCGAACATTTACTGCACGCGTCGAATAAATTATAATATTATATAGGATGATTTTCAGGACAAACATCAATTTGATGTGACTTGTACAGTTGTACTAATGACGTTTAATCAATTCAAAGTCACACGACTAAATTTGTCAATTATTATAAATCATAGGTCAGTACAGAGTTCACATTCCAAAAGATAACAAACCGAGTAAAACTATTGAAGTCTGTTGTTTTAAAATAAAAAGTGATATTTTACAATTTTGAACTTATGGTGTATTATGGAATTGTAATTTCTATCTAGATGACTAATAAATCTACAATCAATCACATAGAAGAATAACGTATTCACACCTCTATTCGAAACGTTATGATCGAAAGTATTGGATAAATTTTAAAGGTTTTTCCTGACAAAACGACATAATCGATTACTTCAATAAGATCAGAAGTTTGTCTTAGAAATTCTCAGTTAATAGCTTTTAAATCTGAATAATATTATGTAATATGTACTAGTCCCTACTAGTATGAAACGTTATTAACATTTAGTATAGTGGTACCAATAATCTGTTGACACTTCGTATGAGCGTACAATTCATTCTAGATCAATAAAATATACCAAAATAATAGAAATCTTTATGATTTGTACTATTTAATTAGATCAATTAATGAACAATGTAATATATTATTTAGTTGTACTTATTCGAAAGTGAAACCATAATTAATATTTATTATGTCATAACACTTATAACATTGATTTTATACATTATGATGTATATAATCAATGGCCATAATAATGATAATATTATTTTGTAGATTATATTTAGGTCTGTATTCCCGTACGATGATTGATTGTAATTAGGTAATATCATTGATTTTATAATAGACTATTATAAAATCAATTGTTATATATTATAATATGGCATAACTTTTTGTACGGTACAATGTTATCACCATTTTCCGTGTATTACTCGATACCATCGCGTAAACTATGATTCATTATATTATTTGGATATAGCGAGTATAGTGGCCTGAAGTGTTATCGTATTCTGATTTACAGTACAATAATATTATTACCGATTTCGGAACGGAAACCGATGTATGTAACGACGCTGCATGTGCACCTACATTCGTCGTCATCGAATAGGAAGAGCCGTCATAAGTTATTGAAATTCGAAACACGAAGTACAAAAAAAATTATTTTCGTTTTAAACGAAATTTACATCTACACGGGCCGGAATGTGCACGCGTGGGTTCGACGATTTGAATTCAAAATCATTCTTAGCCGCGCCGTCGTTGTTGCCACTCGCTATCCATATCCGTCGTAGGTTTGGACACAATATCATACTTCCAACGCATACCTACCAGTATTATATGCTATATATATATATATACATAGTTATTCAGGTATGGTATTTTGCTCATTATTATGATATTTCGTACAAGTATATTCTTCATAATATAATATATATTATATATTATAATGTGATTATTTTATTATTATTCCGCCGCCGTCTTCGGACGGACAAAGAGGAAACTATATACGCCACCACCACCAGGTGTATACGGTCGTGTACTAGGTCTTCCAAGCAACCGGTTTTCGAAATAAATAATAATAATAAAAACCCACTATCCGGTTCGTCTTCACTGTCGATTTTCTGCACACTCGGCTACCGCCTCACCCGAGGTAACCGATTTCAGAATCTCGGTCTTCGGTATGAAAAAAACCCCTAACCTGTAATGATCATGAATAATATACCGCGTACAACATCATTGTAATAACCCGTGATATTGCAGTGTTTATGTATAAATAATATAAATCGAATGTGTATAGGTATGTTACAATGTAAATGCTTGTTATGCATTGTTTATTGACTCACACCGGAAGTAACGATACACACATGTGGTACAAATAATTATATAATATATTTAATACTTATGTACTTGTATGCACACAGCTGCAGCGGTCGTCCTGCAGACGTACGTATCCAGAAATTAATTAGAAATTAAATATAATAATATATTGAGTGAAAAACGTGTAAACAGCCAACCGCAAGTGTAAATATATAATAATACAATATATGTCTATATTATTATGGCGGTAATATATAAATTGTTTAAAATATTTCATGACGTTGCCGCCCGGAAAACGAACGCCGAGAAAACTATACCTATATTGTATGTATTCGAGTTCCTTATTGACTATGTCGCTGCCGCCGGGCGACCGCCGTGTTATGCAAACCGATTTCGTCCAAGGTTAAACGTTAATGAATGACTAAGTTGAAATCAAATGCATTTTAACGAGTTAATTATAATACGCTTCAACTTTTTCGATAATATTGCGCGTCAGACACGTCAATAAAACACGATTAAAACAGGATAAAATTCGTGGAACGTAACATACAGCGTTTTATACAAAAACACACCCTATTATAATGTATTATAATATAAATAATATTATATATATATACTGCAACTAATCATTTTATCGGTATATTATATTATCGTGTATCACGTGCAATACTATTCGAATATATTATATTAATAAAAATACACACAGCATCAGTGCACAAAATGTAGAAGACAGCGAGTCATCCATAAAGGTGTCAAACACGCATGGTTTGTACATTCGAAAACTACGTTATTTAATATGAGTTATGACATTACGACGTAACTATAGGACTTAGCAGTCCAACAGTCCTAATATACGGGGCTGCTTGTAGATCATCTGTAAAAGCTATTTTCAGGAGATGCCTGAATGCCCTACCCTTGCCACCGTGCGTTATCATATACTCATCAATGATGAATCATCCATCAATACAATTGCAATACGTGCGTCGAGTGAAATCTCAGTAAACCGTTGTTGAAATACCAAAACGCACAATATTCGATTTCGATAAAGATTTCCGTTTTATTCCGTTCGATCCAGATTTACCGATGCTCTCTGACAAATATTTAATAGGTAATAAATTGGTTTTCATTGTTAATATTATAATATCACGTTACGCGCACTATAATTTTTAGTCGAACTAACGTAAACAACTACATATATTATACAAGCAATAAATATTCGTTCATTGGAAAACACGAAGTCGACCTTTATCAACCCTTCGATATTGACGTGTACAGTGTATTTAGTATAATAACTATTATGCTACGTATACCAGATATACAAACAGCTGTTCAAGTCGGACGACGCACATACACGACAATTTATTATTACAGACAGTTTCCGTATTTCGACGGATTGTTCCTTAAAACTATACAGCGACCACTTTATGGAAGCCTTGGGGCTTTCTTTGTAGTATATATTATAATCTGCGCACCGGTCCATCCCATCGGGGAGACGTGTTGCCTGCAGTGTAACTGCCGAGGCCGTATGATAAAATGTAATAGTAATAATAATAATAATAATATAATAACACGATGCGTTACCACACGAACCGTCTATATGTTAAATCACTTCCGGTACCCTTGTTCGGCCGCCCCCGGGGTCTTGCGTGGTTTTGCCACTATATGAGCCTCGCCCCACCATCTGCAGCTGGCCTCGGCCTTTATGGATGAAGTCAAATATACACCACTTACACGTAAAGATAGTACAGACCTACCCCAAAACGCACCGACGAATTAAAGAATTTTCCAGAAAAATAGGAAAATTTTAAATTACTTTCACCCAAGTAAAAATGATTATTTACATAATGGTTTTATGATGACCAAAATATACATCATTGTGGAGTCCAAAAGTTGCAAATATCAATAAAAATTAAAACTAATGTCTGTATATGTATTATAAATATAGAAATTTGGGATGGTATCGATTTGTGCCTATACATTCTTGTAATGGAATTGTCCGAATTCAACATAAGTATTGTCAACAAAACTGGGATCGTCAGTTATCATTCCCATCATTGTTTCATTAAACTGTGGTGGTTTGATGGCTTCCATCTCATATGAACATTAATTTGGAAACATGATATTTTTATTTGGATCCTTAATGTGATGTATTTTATAGATTATTTCTTTAAATAGTAAAACTATGACGTACTTTTTCATTTTTTTTTACCTCTGTGAGAATTATTTTAAATTTTCCCGAATTTTCCTGAAATACCCTGTACTACATAATACAGAGTGTTCATTATATACGGAAACAAATAAGCTGATTGTCCGTAAATTTAATGAAGTATGTTGATTAGATATAGGGATATTTCATTATAATTGATAGATGGAAAGTATGAAAATACGATCCATATGTTATAATGAACACACGGTATTCAAGTCGACACTGAATAATAAACACACACACACATTGATAGGCATAGCTACAATCATGCAGAGTATATGCAGCATTTACGGTGTGCATATTACATGTATGTTATTATGATATTAAAATATTTTCAGTTTTTCTATATGTCGCCGTTTACGGTATTATATTTTAATATTGGAAGGAAAATCTGCAGGCAATTATTGGTTGCATACAGATGCGAGGTGTATACTCGTATACGAATCCCGCGAAGTGAACTCACGGCGACCTGGTGACGTTAACGTGACAAGACCGGCGTGCAAATATTACCAAGTTGAGTGTGAAGAATTCGTACGCCGTATGGGTAGGGCTTCCCGGACGGACAGAGTTATTTACGCGCGAAGGATGTGCGCCATGGATGTAAAATGTAAATGTATATATATATGAGCTAAACATACATCCGTGGTAATAGTCTTGGCTCGGTGCAGGGGTATGGTGGGGGTAAATCGCGACGCGTACTCAACGTTTGTCTGTGTTTACCCACCCGCAGCTGTTGTGGCAAATATTCTAGAAAACAGAGGCCGAAATACAAACGTTACTTCCGGACCAGGCGTCAGGATATTACATCAAGCGCGCGAGTGTGTACGCGAGTAAAACGTGTACATTTTGTATATATGTACGAGCGCGAGCATATATATATATATATATACATTGTACATACAAACGTATATATAAGATAGAAAAAAAAGCAGTTTATAGCAGTGGTTATTGTAATAGTACAACATTATATAGTAGTAGCAAGTAGTAGTAGTAAACAGTAATAGTAGTAGCAGAAGTAGTAGTAATAGTAAGTAGTAGTATAGTAATATATTGGTATAGTGTATAACCAGTAGTAGTATTATAGTTGTGTTATAGTAGTATATAGTACGGTAATAGTGGTAGTGGTACATACAGATAGGAAGCGGCGGTGGTGGCCAGGAAATTGTTTTTGAAACGGAGAGAATCATTAAACCGTGACAGAAAACTATATGCCGGTCCAAGGACTCTTGCGTTTTGATGCGGATGAGGAAAGAAATTACTCTTTTTTTTTTTCCTGGATACTTCCTTTATATTTGTCGTGATGTTCGATTGGTTTTTCGATTTGTATACTGTATTCCTTATTTCGTCCCTTTCCCGTTTCCGTCATCGTATGTACGAGACAACTTCCACGTGGTTATACATTTATATATTACTTTATTTGCATAACTATTCTTATGCCATAATATATATAATATTATAATTTAAATAAAAATCAATTACTAAGTCAAATCGGTCGTATACACGTATAATATTATCATGTACAATACACCAATGCACACGGAAGATTTTGGTCAGATACCTATTGCACATATAGTGCACTTTTTGCAAAATCAATAAAACTACACTCTTCTATATAATATAACTGTATATACTATATTATCAATTGTTAATTTTAATTTATGAATAAGTAAATCAAAAAAAAAAAAAACATCAAAACTCAAATAATTAATAATATGCCTAGGTATACCTATACTATAATAATACACTACCTATATAGATGTTCTAGCGCCTGCAGCGTAGGCGTTCGTGTATACAGACGTTTTGCATATTCCATTATTAAAATCCCGACAGACGCAATATCGATAAAAAGTGGTAAATAATAATAACAACATAATGTTTACAACAAGCACGTAAAGCACGTAGAACCGCAAATCAGCTGTTGCAGAGCTCTTCATTATAATGATGTGTATGTGTGTGTATGTGTGTGTGTATATATAATATTATAATATCTCGCTGCCGTTTTCACACGTGTTTTCGTATTGCCGTTTTTTCCATACACAAGCGGCATTTCACTTTTGATGTCTGATGTCGCAAACGAATACCAACAAATATACGTGCACACCGGTAGTGCCTAAAATAGTTTTCACGTTATAAGTGCATTGATTTCGGAATACATAGCGTATACACATAGTATAATATCGTACATCTAAACGAATAAGCAACGAATAATCTTTATTGGCACAAGCGTGATGATAATATTCTAATATAGTATAGTTGTGCGTACCCATATTATAATATGTACATATTTGTACAGTAGCGCTTATACATAATGTGTCTTAATTATACACGCTGTTATCCATGAGACAGGGATTATACACTTATGCATGTATTATACCGCGAGGATTTCGACATGAACTTCCGGTGTGTATACCTCTGTCCAATAGTCGTCGTACACGCGTGCACAATATTGCCATAAATAATACGACATTTTCAGTATGTACAATATTCATTATGGTATACGCGTACATATCATAGGTATATATCATACATAATATAGAGTTATGCAGAAACGGGCTACCGAATAACCTGACGTGGGATTAATAATCTATACAGAACACCAAGACGCATGTTTAATGAAAGTTTAATGTCATTTGTGTCTCTCTTTTGTATTATAATGTTAAAATATTTGAAACGGCGATACAGCAAATCAACGCAGACCGATTTTTAATGATACATTTTAATTGTTACGCGCGCGCGTGTGTGTGTGTGTGTGTGTTTATAATTCCGCGAAACCGACGGTTTAATCTCGCGATCTGTATTGTTCTGTTTTTATACGCGTAAGCGCGTTCGCTCGAAACATTATATTCTCCACGCCTGCCGCAACAATATATATATATAAATATATAATAATAATATACGTATATATTTATATATTATAAAACAAGTAGCCGGTATTGCAAATGTCATGTTCTAGGAAAATAAATATTTTCTGTGCGACAAAATCTAGGCCATCGCGTTACGACGATGACGACTTGTATAAAATAGTATACAGCGAGCGAAGTTTCCGTTTGTACGAGAAAAATGTAAATCACATCATGCGCATGTATAAATATATATATATACACGTATTAATATTGTCGTCGTCGTTGACGTATACCTGTCGCGAACGGATATGTGTCGTAATTTTTAATATTATTATTGCGCAGACATGTGCGCCAAATTGTTTCTATACTGCGTGTACGTAATGATTGTATAGTTGATCGAAATTATAATATAATTTACATGGTATTGGGGTTTGAATTAATATACCGTTGGATAGAAACTGTGGCAAAGAATTTCACGACCTGTAAAAGTTTATGAAATAAATCAATTTAACACATTGTGACTATATGGATTCAATATGGATATTATTATTATTATTATTTATTAGTTATCGTTGCAGCATAAGGTAAATAACATTTCAGGATTGAATAGTGCTGTGTGTGATACCTATATTATAGCTACGCACCTATTTGGAACGGCTGCTGGAGTCGCATTCGCAGTAATTACCGTTTCATTCAAATTTGAAATAATTTAATATAATATTAATTATAATATATATATATATATATATATATATATATATGTGTAGGTATTATACAGGTATCTACATGTGAATTTTTGACGATACTTCCGTGTTTTCCATCATCATTCATCTCAGAACTGCAGTTGACTATTATATAAACGCGAAAAAACTGTAAACCGCGCGGCATAAAATATTATGTTTATATGTCACATACGTAACACATGCAACTTACATTAGTCGCGGCTAAAGTGTATTGCAGCTGTCGTTGCGAATATATTTATTATTATAATGCTAAATGCCCGGCACGTAACCAACTGTATATTTCGAACTTGCAACTTAAATTCAACAACAGATATCATCTCTCTCTCTTCCACTTTATTTGTGTACGCGGTGGTATATTTCGGTTACACGTCGGTAAACAGTTTTCTCTAATGGTATTGTTTTGAGTTTCATAGATTTGTTTTCGTGTTGAATGCGTGTACACTGCAATACAGTAGCCAGTATATATATATATATATTATATATTGAATATAATAATGAATTATATAAATGAAGGCGCGTTAAAAATTAAAAATGCAAAAACGAATAAATGCTTCAAGTGTATGCAATCCATTAATTTATACAAATATCTACAATGTAGAGCGTGTAATTTTGTTTCAAAAAATTTGATTTTAAATCGGTTTTCGGCATAGTTAATTCCCGGTTATATAATAAGACAATATTATCTACGATTGTAATTCTGCTGTCTGTTGTATACAATATATTATGTTATTATAAAATAGTATAGGTATATATAATTTTTATTGTTCATAAATATACTACCGATTGTCCATTGGAACAAAACATACGTTTTGTCAGATGATAATATTACATTAAAACACATACACAACAGTATTATATTATTATAGTAATATAGTAGTATGCGTACGCGCGAAATATACGATTAATAAAAGTGCATAATAATAATAGCACTACGGCGGCGGCCGCTGCTGCTACTAGTTGCACACCATTCGTCGCGCATCGTGGCACGGTAATTATTGTGTGTAAGGAAGGCAACACTGCTGTCCGCCACCACGGTCGGTCGTATCACGCGTTCTGCGCGACGCCCGCCCGTACAATTATCAACCAGCAGCGTTCCATTTTGTTGCCGTCAGGTTGCCGGTGGAGCATGTTGTGCCGTTCTCTGTTTCCGCGAACAACGACGTGATAATCATTATTTATACTTTATTATTAATCTTTTTTTTTTCTTATATTTTTTAATATTACAATCGTATAATATTGTTAGTATTAAATTTTTTTACGCTGCTGTGCCGTTCGTATTTTATCGCAAAACAATAATTACAACAATATATTTTGTTAAATATTCGAAAACGGTTCGTACGTACGTTTTTTTTTCGCTCGGAAATTATTTTTTACCGCCCGTCACAGTGCGCGCGTCTTGTACGACGGATACAAAAAGTTCGAGTGTTCGCCGCTTCCGTGTGTCGTGTTCGGTACGAAAGTAAATGCTTCATTGTCGTCCGAACGTTGTCGCAGAGAATACGCCGATTTCTTGACACGGAAACGCCAACATCATATACTGTGGAATTTAACCATCTGGCCGACGATAAGGTACAGATTTTTTTGTTTTAATTATTCATAAGTAATCAAACACATGTAGTGTCGTAGAATTTTCCGAATTATGTTTCTCGCCTGTGTCGAACAGACGAGTAGTAGTGTTGTGGCACACAATCTCCTGCACGGAGAATAAAATGCCGTTGCATAACGATTGCGCGTGCGAGCTAGTGGCACACGAAAACCTTATATAATATCGCCGAGCTCATAACACGGCGGTGCGAACAGAGATAAAACGCGTTGAATATGACATTTTTTGTCTCCTTGATTTTTTCTATGGTCGGACGGTTTTTATATTAAACATAAAAGCAGCCGAGTTCTAATAGTATTAATGCATTTAAATATCAAACGCCACCGCGCTCGTATATTGTTTCCAACATCGCACCTTGCCCCGTGTTACAGGTCGAACAGGTGTCATCCCTGCAGGCGCGCCGATTATAGGGTCGTGATTTTGTACATTATTGTGTCGGGCAGATGGGGAGAGGGTGATTGCCCGATAGAGCTCGTATTGGAAGATACTGCACTGGAAATAAAATTGTTTTTTCTTTTCACCCCCCCCCTCCCCCGTCGACTTCTATATAAACCAATACCGATCCGAAATAATCGCACGGGCATACACATGCCAACACACACACACTTGCCTACACATGTTAATACATACTCACGTACATGCCTACACCTGGTAATACACACACACACACACACACACACACACACACACACACACACACATATACGCACATTGCAAATACGCAAATCCATAAGCATACCAGCTCGCTCGGTCACAACAAAACGAGCGGCTCGTGGAAAGGGTTGGCCGCACTGGTTATTGGTCACGCACGTCACACGGGCTGTGGCGGCGGCCGCGGCGGCGCTCGTATTTCCTGTTCCGCGATCATAACGATTGTGTCGTATACACACGACGTATACCGGTCGGAGGTGGTTTCCGAGGAAGAGAGGATAGGACGCGGCGGCGTGTGGTTGCGTCGGCGGTGGCGGTGTCGTAGAAGGAGGAGTGTGTAGGAGATGTTGCGTCGAACGAGCCGTGTGGCGGGCAGGCGGGAGAGGGCCCCCGAGACGACGAGATGCGTTCTTTTCCGCCACCGCCGCCGCCTCCCTTTCTCGTCGAACGCTATTGTCCTACGGTTGACCTTGACTACGCAACACATGCACACGACCGGATTCCGGACGGACTTCCACGACGCAGACACCGAGCACGCTAGTCGCCGCTGCCGCCGCCGCCAGAGTATCGCTTTGCTGTATTATGGTCATTTTGTTGTGTACCTGAAAAAATAATCATATTAATACCACCAGCTCTCTATTATAATAATCGCGCTTATTAAACGCATTGAATAAAAATATCGAACGATATATTTTACCATGTCGTCCGTACGTGTATAGGTGGAACCTAGTCGCTGGTCGCAGGTTTCTTATTTTTTATTTATTTTTTTTTTTTCCCGGGGGGAGGGTCAAGGTTTTGTTTTCGCATTCCGTCGCTCCCGGCGTAGTACACCACCCGTGAAACGTGTCATGCCGTCGTCCGCGCGCCGCCGTATATTCACTTCCCGTGTTGTTGTTTTCGCAAATTAATATTTTTTTCCATTCGCCTCATATTTATTTATCCGCTTCCAATTAAAGCTCGCGCGCTCGGTTCATTAGCTTTAAAGACTAAAATTCATAATAATAATATCCAAACGGTGTGTGTGTGTGTGTGTGTGTGTGTGTGTGTGTCTGTGTCTGTGTGGATTATTATTATTTTATTGTTGAGTGCATACATGCGTGCGTGCGTGCGTGCGTGTCGTCTTCATTGTTTTTCGTCGTACGCACCCGTCGGGATTATTATTATAGAGGAAGTGGGAGAGACGACAAAGACGACGCACTGTATACGTTGTGTGTGTGTGTGTGTGTGTGCGCGCGTGCGTGCGTGTGTATGTGCGCGCGTATGCATTTATGTGTATGTGTGTGAGTGTGTGTGTATGTGCATTTGTGTTTGTGTGTGTGTGTTTTTGGGAAGCTGCCGCCGCAGCCGGTGGAATGCACGAACGGATCGGCGGTGGTGAGGTTTATGCGGTGCGGGCGGTGGCGGGACGGTGTTAAAAAAAAAAGGAAACGGCCCCGTTCCCACGGTTCGGTGTCTGGGGCGCCCCGTCTGTGTGCTCTTCTCCGAATGGGACGACGACGGTTGGGGGACAAGGGATTTCTCGTTTCTTTTTCTTCTTCTTCACTTCTCTTTTCTCTTTATCGCCACCGCACCCCTGCGACCGACGGACGAACACCTGCTCACTCTCTTCGGGCGCGCACACAAAAGGGACGCGTTCGACTTCCCCTCCCCCATTCCGCCTTGCCCCTCCCGTGCGCGTACACACATTGAAACCCGCACCGCACTCTCTTGGCGGGACGAAGGGGAGAATAATCTTCTCTTGGATGACATACATTTAATATATATTATATTTTTTTTCTCGTGTTCTCCCTTTCATTGTTGTCGTGTCACACTACACTGTTGTTCGCCTCAAGAGTATTGTGGTCGCGTCTCCGTCGTCTTTGCCGCCTCCGAAGGTTTCCAAAGACGATCGTATAATATATAGATGGTGTATACCGCGGCGTCGAGCATATTCAAAGCTGTGTGCATAATATTACTATAGTCGATTTTTCGCGCTGGCTATGTGCAATTTTTTTTTTTTTTATCGTTAAAAACAAATCCTTAATGTCTCATTGTTGTTATTCGTGTAGGAAGTATAGGATGCGTGCACGGTTAATAAGGTCAATTTTTCCATTTCGTAATAATCGACGACGAATTAATATAACACATTGAATGTAAATGTCCTGCCTTCCGGTAGGGTAACCCTCTTTCGGCCCACCACCCCCTGGCGGCGACCTCTGGCAATCGCACCTCGCGCAACAAACGATAAAAACTATTGCGTTTTCCGAAAACATTTTTACATTATACGCCCGTATAGACGTAAACGTTTCTGCTCCGCCGCCACTGCACCGGTGAAGCCCCGTGCACACACGCCGAGAGAAACCCGTTTCGGTCTCCTCTCTTAACATATGGCGATGGTGCGGGGTAACAAGACCTGTTGCTGCGCGCGGTACAGAGCGGAAGTTCCAATGCATGTGCGTGTATGCGTTGTGTGTGTGTGTGTGTGTGTGTGTGTGTATGTGTGTGTGTGTACATCTGTGTATGTATAAATACACGTGTGAGTTTGTGTTTGTGTGTGTGAGGCCCAGGACAAAGAACCGCGTATGATGCCGCCACAGCCGCCAGCCAAGGTTAACCGCCGCCGCGTCTCGGTTTTCCTTCTGTGTGCTTAATAATATTAATATGTGTGTGTGGTGTCTGTCCGTCCGCCGTTGTCGTTGCAGACGGGGGACCAACATTTTTCCACCAGTATTTGATTTCGTTCGACCGGATCGTTATTATTATTATTAGCGACTGTTACCGCTGTACTACCGCGGTGATGGTATCCTTACGAATTATAATAATACTATATTAATATTATAAGTGTATTGAATATTTTTTATGCTATTTTTGTTCCTCGTCTACCGTGTCGCATTAATAATAATATGTACGCGACCGTGTACTGGGCAACGGAAGAATTAACGAAAATAGGGCACACGTAAAACATCACGAAATCGGCGGCAGCAGGCATTGTGCGGTGGTCGTTGGAAAGGATATTATCATTAAATACCGTCGCGACGGTCCGCGCGCGCGTTTCCTGTACGACCGGAAGTATATTTCTTCGGCCACGGCGTTGATGTATACGTACGAATTTATTTTGTTCGCCGTCGGCGATGGCTGTGGCGGTGGCGATGCGGCGACGGGATGTACACGCCAAGATGTTTGTGGTGGTACGGCCACTGTTGTTTTACCATTCTATTTTTACGAACCGTGCGTGTCCAAAATCGTCGTCATCCTCGTTGCGTTGATCGTCGTCGCCGCCGTTACAAATGTATATCAAATGTATATTTATAATAACAATATGCATGATGCATCTAAATATAATTCCATATAGTGTTTTATAATATAAAATAATGCGAGTCATATAAAGATATGAACAGATAATTCGATTTCATTATGCTGCCGAAAAGCGAATGTGCTGCAAAAATTCCGTTTACAAAAACTATAAATAAATGTAATATAAAATCGCGTTCCACGCAACATACTTTGAAAACATAAGGATTGTCCTCTTATAAAGACGTTATCGCAGTTTTGAGTGTACACGGTAATATTAATATGAAAGTAATGTGATAACGCATAAGAGAATGCGGAGCTATATGGATTATTATAATTTATAATATTAGCGAATTCCCATAATTTCCAACGCCACACTATGCATTTGAATTTTGAACACTACGATTGTCAGTACAAAAAGTAGTTATGATTGAAACACTAAGACAATTCATTAGAAACCAAATCCAGTCGAAATGTAAAATATTTCACCAAGTATGATCTAATGTCCAAACATTATTTTAGATTATCTTTAAAATAGCGTACATTCTTCCGCGTTGCAGAGGTTAATACGTCAAGTTAACCTACTTTTACTGCGAGACATAATCAGACGCGTATTTATATTGTACTATTATTAGCATATAAAAAAAAACGATTGTTGATACAGCGCTGCAACTAAAAAGTCTTCGGATTATAAAGCAGTAAATATTGTATTCATCAATATATTCCATCCACACAGGGTTTAATTGTATTTATGTATTAATTCTAGAAACTACAATTTCTAACCAAGTATTAATTTCAATTTGATTAAATAGAGCTGATAGAACAAATAATTTTCCCTGATTTGTAGTGACATGAAAAATATTATTGACATAATATTCAATTTGATACGAAGTTTGAAATAATTTTGGAAAATCATATACCTATAGACTCTTTTTATTTAAGTTTAATGAAATAATAATGATAATTTTTACGCATTGTATACATGCATATATCATTAATCATTAAATGAAAACTCGTTTTGAATTTGGATGACGAAAAATTATGCACCATTTTTTTATTTTTTTTTTTTTTTTGTGTTCCATTTCCTCTTCACGGCGGCGGTTCAAGGTTTTTTTCGAAGGTTCTTAATTTTGACAAACACCGGAAATCCCGTTATTTTGTTAACGTGTCCCCTCACCTTTCCCCCCTTAATTTAAGTTCAAAGGCAATTTTTGTGCTGTCGTAGGAAATTGCCTCCTCTTGCTCCGGAAGTCTTATCGTTCGACGCACAGGATGTGCACCACACAAGACGACCTCGGGTCGTCGAATATCTTATTAGGAGAACGAAGAAAAAATAAGTAATAATACGCATAATATTATGTGTATGCATATATAAATACCGGAAGTACCGGAACGGAAACACCGTACAATGGTTTCCACCGACGACGGTTAATAATTACAATATTTTTTCAGTAAAAGTAGAGTGGGCAGAAGAGAGAAGACGCGTGTGCGTGCGTATACTATGTCTTGTCGCGTGTATTATCGCAATCTGGGTCTTTCCCTCTCTCCTTGGCTTCGGTTTCGGTGGCAGCAGCAGAAAATCGTCGTGTACTCTTGTCTGCGGAGTTTGGTGTAGTAAATATAGGTTTTGACGCGGTTAGAATCGCGAATATTCGTTGTGGTGACGACTAACGACGACAATATGATAATTTGTACTCGTTAAACGGCACCGCATCCGGCGTTTGAGGGAAGCCTGCAATGGTTCGACCGACCGACTTTCTCGCGCTGAATAGACACAGATCCGAACTATGCCTTACTCGCTGATGTCGTCTTCTATGGGTAATATATATGTATGATCATAATAAAAACGCGAAAATCCATAAATTTGTTTGTTTACCACATGCTCGGCGATAATATTTTATGTTCATGATAAATAAAACGTTGTCGTTAATCGAGTTACAAATTGTAACTTACAATGTTAATACCCTTTGCAAAAGATTTGAACAAGTATGTTGTCAATCAACACGCCATCAATTCTCATTAGTTCCTCTTCCTTTTGCCAAAGACCCGTATAGCTTTACCATTGATTATATATATATATATTATATTGTATATATAAATATATTTAATCAATGGTTTTACTATACCTACTACTGTACATCCGCGTAGGCAATGACGACCTTGCCTTTGCAAGATCCACACGCCCACGTGGCAGCCCTGTGTGCTCGTTCTTCACCGCCGTAGACGGTGGTTCGCATTTATAACCGGTGGAAATAGCAGTTTCTGTTTTGTTTGACAAAATTATGTCTCGCCAGTGCAGTTGTAGAATTCCCCCTCTTCTCCTATCATAAGACCCCATAGTTACCCAAAAAATGACGACTCGCGTAAAAATGTCGCGCCTGCATATATTCATATTAATAACGACAAAAAAATTCTCTCTCGCTGCTTTTTTTTCTATTCTTCTATCATTTTTTCCGCATAACCAAACGGGAAGTGTTTTATAAACTATAGGTACAATATAATATCGTGTACATGACGACAACGTATGCCATGTTACTGTTGCCGGCCGCTATTACCGCGTCTACCTGTCGTCGGTCTTATTTTTTTTCTTCGCGTAGACGTGTATAATAATATAATAATATGATATCATTACGCGTGCGATTCTAGTACCTATATAATAATAATAATATCATCGACCAATAACGAAAAAATACTTATCGTTTCAAATGCATATGTATAGTAGTATTTTCGTAGTAGACGTAGTAGTAACTAGTGTTGATAATACTATATTATTTCGTCCGTCGTGTACGTAAATAATAATATTTTATTTTGGACACGTTATTCCGGCCGAAACGAAACGGACAGACGAGTTGTTCACTCTTGATAAAACGATTTTTTCGTTTGCGCGGAACGACGTCGGTTACGCGGTTGGGTATTTTTAGACCGTTTTATCACAATATTATATTTTATCGTCGTTGATATGATATTATGTTTTCCGTACGTAAGTAAGGCACGTCGGCCATTGGGCGAACACGTTGTTTTCAGTAGCGCGCCGCAGCCGACGACGTTGTGTTTGGTAAACACCAGAGTGTCTATCGTCTCCGATATCGACGGCGGTCATCGTTCGATGTCTTGTAAACAATAAACCGGTGATGGCGTACGTTTCCGAGAACATCGAATTCCGACGCGCGCTAACGTAACGCAGCCGTTCAGGATGTATAATCGTAATGTATACATTAATATTATTATGAATATTATTAGCGTTTTAAAACAATAAACGTACGCGTATATAATATTATGTGTGCGTAATAAATACCTGGTGTCTAATGTTCTCGTCGCATACGTGCCTGCTCGACGTCATTTGGAAACAACCAACAGATAATGGTAATTTAAAACGAAATGGGACTAAAGAAAAAAATAAAATAAAAAAGGTCGGAAGAATGTAATTATCGCGCCGTCGCGTCGTGGCCGCGTAAAAAATTGTGTTTCCGGCTGCGCCCGTTTCTCGCGTACACACACACACACATACATACACATATTGCCATATGCATACGCGCATAATACTAATACATGTGTATATTATTATGGTAATCAATTCGTTTGACCTTCCTACCGGGTATACCCGGATCCAGACTATAGTTAGATGCATACCGAATATGTATAACATGCGCGCGTGCGTGTGTGTGTATCTGTTTGTATTTTTTCAAGTACCTGCGTAAAGTTTCAAAGAATATGCGTCAATTTTCCCGTATTATAATGAAATATTCCACGTTTAACGCGCGGTAAACGTGTTTGATTTATTATTGGTTTGTAATTTTGCAATTAAGTTCTTGATTATTTTAATCATCGGGAAATACATTTGAAGTATTTATTTCTCTCTCTCCCTCTCTCTTTGCAAAGATGAATATCAAATATTAAAATGATTATATTATACAATAGTGTATACTACAGTGAAATATAATATTTTGTTATCTCATAAATTATTGTAGGGTTCGACCTTTACACTTGTGTACATTTGTGCGCACAATAACAGTCGCGGTGGTGTCCGAGCGCAACAACTATATTATCAAACTTCGCTTTGGTCTGTGACCCAGGTGTACAAAAACTATTCATTTGCAATCTACAATAGTTTGTTTTAGCAAGACCAAGTTGATGATAATCAACGATTAAGGATGATAATCAACATAATTTCGCTGTACATAAGTCATGAGATAATGTTGTACAGTTTTTTTTCGTTTTATCAAAGATTTATTTATTGCCATTTTCATATGCTCGAATACAGTTGAATATACATACCTATATTATATATATATATATACTGCATGACGTATAATTTAAACTGTCGATTTACATAGCTCATCACTTATTAGTAGTAACTGCTAACTTATATTACTAATAAATTTCCATCGTTAAGATTAGGCGGTCGAGTTGTAGAAAAATAGAAAAATTAAAAACGTTGTCATGGCCAATAATTGTATATAACTAGTTTATTACGGACACGTTAAAAATTAAAAGTTGTAATTATTGCTATACATTAGTAAAGTACACGGTGCCTAATGCAGACATGGGTTACGTTACTCATGCACATATTTTAGAGGCTCATGTGAAATACCAAGTTGACCTGGTCGATAATGTTAAATTATTATAGTATGCAACACTATTTTATATTATTAATAAAAACTGTGTATGTATTTATACTTTTTACGAAGAAACTAAATAGTTAACAACTACGTGATTCGGGTTTCCTGATTTTCTGTCATAAATCATATCATAGGTCCTAAGAGTCATAGTTATAAGTCATAATAATGCTACTACGTAAGCGGCAACAACGCAACGTAATGTACATACGATCCGAAACTAATGATGACACATGAAATGACTATTGTCAAACGTTTAATAGTAGTTTCCCCCTCTGCTCTAAATTAATTAATGACATATTATTTTGTCATCGCACTTATCGCAGTAGCTCATTCCGGAAACTACATTCAATACCACGTGCTTCTTGCATACATAAAATTTAACACGTTACATTTATACAGCGTGATATTGGTGCGATTCGTTTCTTCATTATAATCTTTTAATGATGTCATCGGGCGAGGTAGAAACTCAAACAAATGCAAACACCTAATCGAATCGTTACCATGAACAATGTCGTAGTTTATAGTGGTTTAAAGCTTATGGAAAATGTTTTGTTGAAAACAAAGGAAAAAAATGTATATAATTTCTGCATTGGCATTAAATCGGCATTTGTCTATGATAACACAATAATAATAAGTTTATTGTTGAACGCCCAGTCTTGGGCGTGGCAATCGTAGCATGGTACACGTAAATGCTCTGTGTACTCACTACTCGGGTCTTGTAATTTACTAAACTACAAATTAAACGATGTGTACTTCCGTTATCAATTTTTACCATAAATTTATGGTTCATCACTAATGACGTCGTGCAGTTTAACCTAACGACCGGGGAAATTTTTTAAAAGCATTATAATTGCATATTGCAATGATATGTAATTTATTCATAAGAAACACATTGATCAACGCTTCTCGCATAGAGTTCGACGTATCTACTAGTTTGATAACCGATATCAGATTAGTTTCAGATCTTCTTTAACGTAAAAATGGTTTTACTACATGGAACACGGTCAGAATTCTAACGCATTGAACGTATCTAAAGTGCTGAACTCATCTCGTTGGTTGCTAAATTATTATGACATTTATTTTCATTAATACGAATAGAACATTTAATTACTCACCCTAGGTCATGATGTGTAATATATACTAGAATAACAGTTTCGATTTCAATAAAATAATCTCTTTTTCATTTTCAGTTTTTTTCGGTTTTCGAGACTAATCTTTAGATCCGAGTGATTTTGTTTGGTATGCTTTTTTTCATTGTTCGGCCGATCGGCCGGCAATATGATTTAATAATAATATGTAACAACTCAGTTGTTACCGAATCTTAACGAATCAAATATAATAAATATATTATATAGGTACATGTCGACAGAAAAAAACCGCTACATAGGTATCACAATAAAACTACTATTTTGAAAGAAAGAGAAAGAAAGAGAATGAGTGAGCGGGTGAACACGTTATAAAAAAAAAACCATCTGAAACACACGGCATAATAGACAACAACTACGACCGTTATTGCTTCAATTATATAGTATATTCCCGCTATAGCTTCAAATTCAACATTATATCTTGCAAAAACTTTAGCAACGATTATTATCGGAAGTATATCTGAATGCTATGTTTAATTTTATTACTGTATTACTGTATTTTGTTACTGTAATCCTGAAGGGTAAAAGGGTTTGATGGTAAACAAGACTGTGTTAACACGAATTAAAATGTCCATTATATTGTGTTTTTGAAAATAAAAACTCCAAAGAACTTACAACGATGTTACTTATTTAATTGATAAATAACTAATTGTTCTAAACAATTTTGCTTGCTCCTTCTGAAGAATTTTTTTCGTTTCATTTAATTATTACATTGTAATGTATTAACGTATACTTATAATGTTGTATAATATTAACAGAATAATAATATCGTAACACGGTTAGTAAACAATTGCAATTTCTTTTTGTTTCAGAACTGAACTTTAAAGGCATCATGAAATTGATGCCCCTGACTCCGGGTCAGGTGTCTACGCTAACGCGGCACGGCGGAGCTGTCGGCGGTGGAAGTTTTGGAAGTGGTGTAGGAGGAGGAGTAGGTGGAGTTGGTACTGGAACAAACGGTGGTACCCCCGGGATGACCAATAACGCAGCAGCCGCGGCGTTCGTGTTCAATAGTGGTGCTGCGGCGGCCGCCGACTTGTTTTGGCGTTACCATCATCCGCACCACGGCGGCGCCTTCAATTTCCCACCGTCGCCCACCCTGTTACCGCCAACGCCGTTCCCGTCACCACTCGACTTCAAACACCACTTGCCAGCCAACCTGAGTGAGTATAGGCCCAGTGGCACTATACGGCGTAGCCACCGGTGGCGTCGAATCAGCTTTGAAATAGTCTGGTCAACAGCCAAATAAATTCACATACCACCTACCACCCCCATAAAGTGTTGTTAATAACAAATTATAAAAGGACCACTCCCCCCCCCCATAGAAAAAATATGGTTTGTCATGACCAGACTTAAACCCCTTATTCGGCACCACTGTACCTACCTGTTACTCGGTATTGTGCGCGGAATTCCATGATTTCATACCACCTAACTCATCCGGCTGTTATCGTCTTGCAGTCACAGACCCGAGGATTTGGACCAAAGAGGACGTGACCACGTTCGTGCAATGGGCCGAGATCGAATTTGACTTGCCGCGGTTCGACACCGAACTGTTCCAGATGAACGGCAAAGCGCTGTGCCTGTTAACCAAACAAGACCTCGGCGAACGGTGTCCGGGCGCTGGCGATCTGCTCTACAATGTACTGCAGCTGTTGCGACGCGGTGGAGAGATGTTGACAGCTACTAGTTCTGGCCATTTGCCCAGCAGTCCGGTCGCTTCGCACTTTCCGTTCAGTCCCACTTGGTGCCTTCCAGCACCATCTTCTCCAGCCGTTCTCAGCCCAGCGCCGTCCATAGACAGCCAGTCGGAAAGTCCTCGACACATGGACTACCAACAACCACCAACAACGGTTGGACACCACCTCACGCCTAGTGTATCCATATTCCCAACGACACCTACAGTCGGTACGTTTTCATCTGATGCACATTCAACCGCATTAGTTAGCTGTGCATAATATCTGGAAAATGTTCTTTAATAATATTACAATTGATATTTGGATTTTTCCAGGTTACTCAAACAACGGCGGCACAAGCTCTGGCGGCAGCAATCAATCTGATTCGGACCCTGAAGAATCATCTGCTAGTAGTGGAACACTGAATTTACCACCACCTACGCCAACCACGCCATCTTCGTCCACGTCACCTCCGCCATACTCTCCTTCTACCCCCAAACAGTCTAATGGAAATATTTTCTTTCCATCTGGCGACTCCAGTTCCATTGAACCTAATACAAGTATGTTGTTTTTGATCAAAAACAAATATTTTATCAATTATTAAATGTGTTATTATTTACAGATGGTCGTCTCTTATGGGACTTTCTCCAGCAATTACTAAATGATACCCATCAACGTTTCACTAGCTTCATTGCTTGGAAAAATCAAGAAATGGGTGTGTTCAAAATTGTTGATCCACCAGGCTTGGCAAAATTATGGGGCATACAAAAGAATCATTTATCCATGAACTATGACAAAATGTCCCGAGCTTTACGTTACTATTACAGGGTAAACATTCTCAGAAAAGTGCAAGGTGAACGGCATTGTTACCAGTAAGTGATGATCAAAATTTTAATTAATGGCACAGTAAATATAATTATTTTGTTCTTTGTATAGGTTTCTCCGTAACCCTAGCGAGCTGAAATGCATAAAAAATATATCACTGCTGCGTCAACAAATGGCGTCTTCGCCTCAAACTCCAACCACTACCACCACTACTAAACATGAATCAGTGACAGGAGACATGTCTGATGAAGACTATAAACCAACAGACTTGAGTATGCCTTGTCCGCCCAGTTCATGGCAGGAAGGCCCTCAAGACTTGTCAACAGCGTCCGCAAGTTCTTCGATGCAACTACAACTTAATATGTCTACATCGATGACCCCACCTGTGTCTTCTGGAATGACCAAATCTGCCCTTAAACTTGAACAAGCTTCTTAATGTGGTTTCCTGAATACCAGCCCACCGTGCGCCTACATTTAATCAGCGTATACAAGTTTTACTCAAGAAAAAAGTATTTTTCTTAATATGTTACCATGTTGGATGTTTTAATTTGTATGCTAAATATGGACTATTTCATACCTAATTCCTAATGGTATGTTTGGGGTCCAATCTACACAGGGTATTTGAGTGTATCCCAAAAATAAAATTTAATAGTTCTATTGAGTTATTAACAGTCTCTGACTGCGCCAATGGCACATACTTTAAGACTGTCGCACAACGAAAATATACACAGCGCAACGATTATGATGCTTGCATCCGAAAAATGTTACGTTACCAGTAGTATATTATGGTTTTTTTTTTTATTATTATTAAAAAAAAATCGACTGACATTATTTTACAAAGAGTTGACAAGTTGTAGTTTGTGCGAAAAAAACATGTCCGAGACTGGACTATATTTTTTTACAGTTACATATCGCCCAATGTCTTAAGATTTTTATTTTTTACTATGTATAAGCAAATAGGTGATTGATAAAAGTGTCTTCCTCAATTTAGAAAATTTAAAGTTGATAAAAAGTAATAATAATTAAAAAAATATGTTGTTATAATTTGTTGATTCGTGTAAATATGTCTATTTAAATAAATTTATTATTATTATTATTATTATTATTATTATTATTATTATTACTATTTTATTTTATTACTATACATATATAATGATTAAATATATAAATATAGATATTTTTTTAAGCGTATAATTTAATCAAATACCTCATAAGTTTTATTACTAAGTAGATTACTTTTAAAAAGTTAAAATAATTGTATTTAATTGCCCGAATTTTCTATGCTGTTATAATGTCTTTCAATGGTTATGTACGGCTTAACTCGTACATATTTATACATGTTTACGTATTGTAAAATGCGATACCCAAATTTGTACAATCAAATACAGATCAAGTTAATTAGGCTTAACTTATGATGTGTAATTTAACAAAAAAATACATTTTTTTTTCATTTATAACCAAAATAAGACTTGTTTTTATGTTAATTTTATATAATTATATACTATACATATAATATGCAAATATGTATTAAATATACATCTGTTGTCTTCAATACAATATTAATTATAAGCTAACATTCCTCGTAATCCTTAAAATAGATCATTTTTTGTATTAATATTTTAGAGTATATGGCAAAAGTTGCACATTAAAACTATTTTTAACATGTTATAGAATTAAATATTGTTTTCTTTTTCAAAAATTTGTCATACAATATTTGTTGGTAAAGAGGAATATATGTTAATTTTATTTGTAACACGATTGCGCGGTTCAAGTGCTACTCGTTGATAGTTAAATTTTGTATTAATAACATTAATTATTAATATTTTTTTTTCTCGTTGTATTTTGTGGTAGTATTATTATAAAATGTGGTCTCATATTCAGGGTTTAAAGAAAATACATTTTATATGATATTTTATTTTAGAGTTTATGTACATTACGCTCACTTGTTGTAAACTCACGGGTAAAATTTTTAAGAATTTGTTTTTATCTTTTTAGAAACGATTTTCATTGCTTGTATGTTGTTTTGTAGAGGTTTAAAATTATTACTTATTGATCTCTAAAAAAAGAAAAAATTTTAAATGATTTAAAGAGAAAAGAAAAATAGTATTTAATAGTTATTTTATAGCGCATATTATAATATTGATTATTAATGAATGTTTTTTATTTTAGTTACATATATTATATGAATATAATGACTTGACATATTTTGTGGTGTACAATTAAATGAAAATAAATTAAGCTATTTTGTTGTAAATAATTTATACAAAAAAAATCTAAAATATTATACATATATTTTTGAAACGAAAAATATTTGTCAGTATTTTTATTTATTTTTATTCTACTGATAGAACTCCAAGTAGAGTGCATGCTTAAATTGTCTAGTCTATAAATAGACACGCTAGTGATTGCCATGTAGGTATGCATTTGTCGTAGTACATAATATATTTGCTCGTAAAATTGTGTCTTACTCGTGTTGAATGATGTACACCGATGACCTTGACCCTTCCAATTGAGCGTGGGTAACGAGAGCAATTATTTTCGTTATTAAAAACAGGTCGTGCATTTTTCTTTCGTTTTTTCGCCGCCCTAGAATAGATTGTATTCATATTTTTCATCACATGACCGTTGTGATGACGCAGTCTATGGTGCGTGGGCTCCCGCAACCTAGTGGAATCTATTAACCTATTGCAAAGCTTGAATATGTAAAAGGCCAGAGCTTTGCCTCGGTCAAAATTATGGATTTCTATTGGAGTTATAAAGATTAAAATGATGAATCAATGAGGTCTAGTGAAAAAAATCTTTTTCAAATCTTCATATTTTAAAAATAGCAGTATAAAAATAATTGCAAATTAAACAGACTGGAATGGCTCCAACCCTTTCAGGCAATACAAAACAATATAGTTCTGTCTATTCGATCATAAACTTCCTATTTTCGTTGTCAATTTTGCGTTTTGAACATATTGAACGAATAATAAGAAGAAATAATACAAAAGGAAAAACGCACTGTATCCACCGGCGAAAGTACACGTACTAAATCGTTAACTAAATTGTTATTTAGAAAATATGGATTACAGACAAATAGGTATTATAACTATTTCAATGGATAGCAACAATAAGCAATAAATGTAATTTTATAGCGTCCATATATTTAATATTTGGTATTGTCACGACTTGGCCGTCGGCTGATAACATCGTAATAAAACGGATGATTACCTGCCGGAAAAATATTTGCGATGATTTATGATATAACTATAATCTGAGTTTGATAAATAAAATAAAATAAATATTCTCTATTAATAATTATACTCATACAGTAAATAACATAGTGAAGTACAGTTGACAAGGCAGTGGCGGATTCACGGGGGGGAGGGTCCATGGGGTCTGGACCCACCCCATACACCGATTTAATCTCATATATATATTATATATATTTAGTAGGGCTGGGATTTGTATGTAAATATATATTTCTACTAAAACATGATAAATTAATTATTCCAAATGATTAATTCATTTTACGAGATTTACAATAAAATAAGATATATTTTATTTTACATATTTTTACATATTTTGTAAATTTTCACTATTTCGGTGGTTTAGTAATATTTTACATTTATATTTCCATAATAGTACTCGTATAAATTTTATGTTTATAATGTATATAGGAAATTAGTAGGTTAAAATAAATATTAATAACTTGATTTAGTAAATGCAGTTATAATATAGAATTACGTCTTACAATGATTAAAGCAGATATACCTCTTGCTAAATAAAATACCTAATCCAGAACCAATAATAACAATTGACATGGTTTAACAACATATTTATAATTTTTCTTAGTACATATTAGATTTTGAACGGAGTGATGGAATCTATTGGTTTTACAGTGATGTGTGTTTTTAATTTTAATTTTCTTTTTGTAAGCGTTTAAACAGCGAATATTGACATAAAATTACATGTATAATATTCTAGACTGACAAATGATATCGGTTTTTGAAATTTGCTCTAACTCAAAAATCGAATAAGGTAAACACTTGATATTTTCACCAAATCTTTATATTAACGTTCTCTATACATGATTAAGTTTTCAAAGTATTTTGACTTATTTATAGACAATTTAAATTTTCGATTTTATTAATTTTTTTTTTTTTTTTTTGAAATATCTATAAAATTTATTTGGCTGTCCAAAAACTCTTGAAAATTTAATACAAGATTTATTTTAAGTTATACTTATCATAACTAGAAAATATCGAATATGGTTTCACTCAAATTTTTTTTATAAGTTAATCAATTTCAAATTTATATAAAATATGTTAAAATCGCGATGATTTGCAAGTTATTTTGTAGTTGAAAATTCATAAAAAATTTTCAGTTTATACTTAAGGATTAAAATTTTAACACTGGGTTATCCATAAGTTACTTTTCAAAACGCTATAAAACAATTTCTACTGGACTTTAAGAAAACAATTTTATGACCGTTTGAAATTTAAATTTTTAAGAAATTCGATAGTATGCAATTTCATATGCATGTCTCCATGATTATAATTCAGTATTTGACACGTAGTATACGCTAAAAATACATGTAATTTTTCAGGACCCCCCCCCCTGTCACCCAAGAAAATGTTGAAAATCCATCACTGTGACAAGGTCCAGAGTTTTGCGTTTCGCGGTCCGCCAGTTGCCGACCCCTGATTTATATTGATATTAATGCCGTAATATGCAAAATATATTTTTTCTACAAACACATATTATTTGGTAATACTAAATAATATATATACATTATATCTCATTTTACATATTTTTACATTAGTTGAATTATTTTTGCTTTTTTTCAAAAATATCATAAATAATAATAAGAAATTAAGTAATGTATAAATTCTGTCATCAAAATTGGTGATTAAGTAGTTTAATATTTTAATACTAGCACTTGTTAAAAGTGTGTAGATATAGTATGTGAAACATTAAATTATCTGTTTCGATTCGATAACTTACTCAATATTGATGGTCCTTTAACCAGAAAAATTTGTATAACTAGAAAACAGATTACAATATGAACCTGTATTAAGGTGAAATAAAAATGTAGATTGTAAATATAAAATAATTGTAAAACAAAATATAATGCGAATAACACTATATAAGTTCTAAATCTAAAAACTTAATGAATTTTATAAAATTCAACTTAAATAATATTTTAATGGTTTGGCCAAAATAGATATTATTCTAACTTAGTCAACAATCATAAAATCGTCTATAGCAACGAATTTTTTCTCTCTTTTTGTATGACCATTGACCCGTAATCAGATTGTTAGTTTGCTAGTCCGGTTGGTTTTTGATCATCTAGTTTTTTGCCTTTATTCGTTCTCTCTGCACTGAATATAATCTGCGTGTACGACACATACAATGGAAAAATTGCATTTGATTCTATACGTTTTGCTCACCTGGATTATCCACAGCGGTAAGTTATTTGACCGGCTTAACGTTGTATACAGCATGTCAAACACTTGAAAAACAACAATGTTAGGATTTAAGACAGAGTCTCTTAAACTGTTCCCTATGGAACCCTGGCTTTGTTTCAATAGTTTTATTGCGTCATTTTATATAAAGATTATTTACAACAATCTCAGGGTTCCACGGGACACAGTATAAGAGACTGTGTCTTAAATCTTAACTTTGTGTGTTGTTCGATTGCGCATACTTTATACGGCGTTGTCGGTTTTAATCTATAGGCGACACAAGACCAATACCTCAACCGTCGCTACAACTGCGAAACTTTGATGGTTCAGAAACCTCTACAGTTAAGAGCCACTCGGATGGAACGCCGATGAAAAGAGGCGATAACGCGGCAGAGTTTATCAGGATTACCACGGATAGCAAAACACCGCGGCAACACCACAACCATGATGGTATAATTACGTGTAGTATTAATCTCGACATAATGTTCGCTGAAAGATAGTAAATAGTGTCGTATACGCCACGCGAAGGCTTGACGTATACCTAAAACAGATATTTTTCGGTAGATTATTTCCCCGACAGAGATTTACTCTGTAATGTCGTTTTACTCTCGAAACAACTGACTACAATACTGAGTACTGGTGGATGTTTGAGAGTGAGTTTAAATCTTACCTGGGCAAATGTTATATTAAGTCCGGTAGAAATTTTTTTATGATTAGCTTATGGACAACCTAGTGATAAAATTTTGAACCTTAAGTATAAACAGAAAAAAATTTATCAATTTTCAACTACAATATAACTTGCAAATCTTCGCGATTTTAACATATTTTATATAAATTTGAACTTTATGGGCTTATAAAAAAAATTGAGAGAAACGATCTCCGATATTTTTTAGTTACCATAAGTTTAACTTATTGTAAACCTTGTATTAAATTTTCAAGAGATTTCGGTCAGCCAATTAAATTTTAAATTAAATTTCGTTTTTTTCGACACTTTTAAAAAGTATTGAAAAAGTTGGATTTCTGACAAACCCAAGTACCATCTACATTCACTTTCCTTTCAAAAAAGTTGCTGTTTAAGAAAATCGAACCATTTCTACTGCCAAAAAAGGTGTCGTCAGACACAAAAACAAAAAAAAAAAAAAATAAAAATACATCATTGTAAAATCAATAGATTCCATCACTCCGTTCAGAATCTAAAATTTTTTCTTTTCAAGTCTCTACAGTCTACAATGTAAACTCTACATCATAAAATGAAATTACAGATAAAATTTCATATTCATGTCTTCAGTGGTTGTATCTAGGGATATTTTTTTCCATTTTTAACCCTTTTACTCTTATTATAATACCTTTAAGGGTTACAGGTAAAGAAAACATTTCTTAGTGCTGTCAAGTTTATTAGTTTTAAAACCAAAATATTGTCTCACGTAAACAAGTATATTTTGAATTTTCTAGTGGTATCTGAGTCTAAAAATATAGGCGAGATCATCCCATCGAAGAGATCGAGATGGAACTCGCAGTCCCCTCAATGGTGAGTCACCAAATTCAAACGTTGGATCCAAGTATGGCCGTCTTCAACCGAGGACAACCGGGAAGACGATACAAAAGACTTGATGGTAGATCTCTGGACCGAGGGAACGGAGACACCTACCCCGGTAATCCACGGCGCCTTTTCCAAAAAATCGTACAATATGATGTTTGAGGAGAACGGAATTATGCACATGCACACTATACTTGCATAACTAATTGGAAACGGCTAAGTCGTTACTGAAAACAGGCGAAGTATTCATAAAACATTCGCCCACAATTACTAACATTAGGACAATATTGTTTATATCCCGCAAGTGTGTTTCATTATGTTGTTTTCTGATGATCATATCATATTTGTTTACGCGTACATATTTTATCGTCCAAAATGCATGATTTTGATCATTTAATGACGTGTACCGTAAAAATGATTCAACTTCCGACATAACATGCAAGTAAAAATATTCCAATATTATGGTCATTGTGTCTCAACGTTATTGAGTATATTTATACTTATAGTTGTATTATTATTATAAACTCTCAAATATCTTAAAATATAATAAATTGTAATATTGTATAAATACTATAATTTAATTTTTATTTTTGATCAATTTTTTTAAATAAATAATCAAAAAACGTGAACGTAATACCATAGAAAATACGTTTTGCAGAAAAATTATTAATTTATTTTTTGAAAGTTAAACTGGTGACAATATAGACATAGGTAATAGTTATATGCAGGAATAAAAAAAAAACCGTAAAAATATTCAGTAATTGACAATTATAGAGTTTTACCAGATAAATATAAAATATAATATATTTACAAACATGATTATTATGCAAGAACTGGATTAATAGAGACATTCTTTTGAAAAAATCAAAAGTGTATATTAATTATTGATGTATTGTTTGAATATTGATTGTGTTTAATATGTATGAATTATGTAGTCCTTGGAGGTATTTATTTATAGACTATTTGAGAATAATATAACCTAATTATTAAAATTTGGTAGATTTAATAAAGAATGGTCAAAAAACCTTAAGCTCTGTAAGTAGGTTAAATAATATTATCTCTCGACTCAATGGTTATTAGTACACCATTGCTTAAATTGTGTAGTATAATTTTAATTCCTGTCAATGTGGCAACGTGCAATATTTAGTATGCAAATCTAGATATATATAATTTATATAATTTTAGTATTTTAAATGCTGCTCATGAGTATAATTTAATTTCCAAAGACTCTTTTAGACCGAGATGAACAAAGTAAAATGCTCGCAGTGATAAAAACGCAACGCAACACAGTTGTTAATTTTTAAAATACGAGTCTCGAAAAGTGTTGAAACCTTCAGTGGTGAGAGTTTATAAGTCGTCAAAAATTGACAAAATCATTGTATAATAATTAAATAATTAATAGATCGGTCAGACTCGTTAGTTCTGAAAATATTGAATCCTGTACAAAAGTTTAATGCTCATTATTCCTCGTATATGATATTGGTTATATTTCATAAAGCAATAATATATCGTAGTCTCATAACTCATTTAATTTTAAACTAGAATATAGGTCAGTATTTTACCTACAAGATAACATTTTATCTGAAACTGAACTGTGGTAGATGTAAAATTAAAAATATTACGAAAAAAAAATTATTTCAATGAATGTAGACCTGCCCTCTGATTTACTATGTTTTGGAAAAAAAAAAATGTTCTAATATAAAAAAAAAAAAAACTATTTTTGTAGGCAATTGTGAAATAATTATTATACTTACATAATTTATGTTTGCTTTAATGTAATTCATTGTTCACTTATTCTAAGTTTTGTATAATTTCTAAAAAAGTAATTATTTTGATATTAAATATAACTTTTGTATTAAAATTTAAATCAAATTTTTATATATATATTCACCAACAACCGCCAACGAACGCGGACCGCGGACGAAGCGTCTCACGTGTGCACTATTTTTTTCGCATTTAAGTCGTCGTGGGAAGCTCGTGAAACAAAACAAACATGATATTATAATATATCGTTCGTGTGTATTCATGGCATGGTATTGCACACCTCTGTTCACTCTTCGTATTGATTTTCCCGAATAATCGCTTTGACTTATACCCCAAGTCCTCCACAATGTACATCATACCTATACTGAGCAAGTGACGTTTCACGTTTTGTAAAAACCTGAACGAATTCGAAACTATAAGTATTTTTATATCGTGCTCCGACAAATGTTAGTATTTTAGTTGTATCAGGTTATCAAAATAAAAATTCAATATTCATTCAGTCAATCTTTAATAACCTCCAGATTATTAATAACTTGTAAGTTATTTGAAAATATAAAATCAGCCATTACTTTATGAGTAATTGTACTTAAATGAAACCCGAATTATGAAAAAATAAACATAATAATAAAGAATTAAACCACAATAATTTATCATATATCCTTTGCAATTAGGCGAGTGGTCGTCCGCGCAAAGGACGCACTTGACTTTTGTCTTTGGTACAATCGTCTGAAGAGCAATCAACCTCACATTTAACGCAGCGTAAAAGATGACTGCATTACAGTTGGCGATGTGTTTATAGGTTTAACAGCTGTGACACTGCGGAAGTGTCACAAACCAACAGTTATGAGTTATAATAACAATTATGTTTTAATTTTCATGCACGCTTAAGATAAGGATAATGACAAATAAAAATTGCCGTTTTGACGATTTTGATAATTTTCATTAATGAAAAAAATTAATGTGTAATGAACAAAAATTAATCTTGAATTAAATCTAAATAAGTTCTAAACCTAACACTTCCGATATAATACTAGCAATCGAACGTTTTGCAAAATACTGTAAAAAATGGCCCTACGACATTGATGTACCTGAATTGCCTGTATACAACGTCCGGTAAGCGGATTTAGCTTTTATAATAATGTTTCTTTTTAAGAAAAATAATAAACTCTCTGAACCGAGAACCTTTGCTTATAGAATTTAAATCGTATATTATAAAGGTGATAAGGTATTCAGATCGAATGTTGCTTATACAAGGGATCTCTGATTCAGCTAAAGTTTTATGATTGTTAATTGTATAGAAAATCAATTCCAACTTCATTTAGATCTAAGATGTGTTATTATGTTAAAATTATAAACCGAGAAAATGGACAACACAGCTTAATTTTCCTCAAAATTCAGATAATGCACTTCTAAAATTTTTCAAAAATTACTACAGTTCAGAACTTTTACAAAAAAATCGTAGAACAGTGTTACAATAATGGGTCTGAATAAAAATTAAATAATATAGGTAAATTATTTAAGTGTTTTGTGAAGTCAATCAATATATCAATATATTCTTATTTATAAACGTTAAATGTTAAAAACAAAATGATACTTTTATTTTAATTTTAAAAATAAACAACTTTTAATACCAATTATTTATTATAATTATTTTATCAATAAAAGAAAAACTAAAAAGTTGAAAATATTTTTAATTGTGGACAAAATGAAAAGGAACTTTTTGGTCATAGATTATGTATTCATATTTATGAGTTTAAATTTCTGTATACTATTATTATTTGGTTTAAATAAATGTGCATATGATTTCTGAAATATATACAGTATTATTAAATTTAAGAGTAACGATTCAATAAAATTTGTTCCAAATTTTTGGTACGATAATGGATGGTGTGCTTTACCGAAAATAATATCTACGGTTCGTAATTTTGTAGACAAAATAATTGAACCAAAAACAGCCTTCAAGAAATTCACTTTTCATAAATTGATGTCTCCTGTTGTTTACAAATAAAAGCTAGTATAATTTATAGAATAATTTAAGTAATTGAACTCTATATAATTGTTGTTTGTTTTATTTTAACTGTTATGAATGCGGTTGGAGCAAAACCTCAGAAAGAACAAGAAACGCTAGATCAGCGGTTTTAATCTGAATTTCCAAATTTTAGCTTTGTTATGAATAACAAAAAAAAAATATGATAATAAACAATTAAGATCATTCATTTTATCAGAGCCAGGATTTTAATCACAGAAATTGGTAATACCAGTAGTATAGAGATACTATACGGACACGTATTGTACGCTCCACGTTAATATTACATCGATTTCAACCAGGTCTCTAAGCAGAAATTCACGAGCATGGATTGTACAATTTCAAGTCAACCTACTACGGTTGGTTAATTCCCCGAAGTTATAGTACTACTTCTACTTAAATCATCTTTATAAATATATAAACTGATCCATCGATCTCTCCTACTCAGAATAATTTTTCTGAGAACAATGGTACATTTGGTTTCAAGTTTAAAAGACCAATACAGCAATATCGTTCGCCTATCCCTATATCTCACCCGATCGTAGATTCTCACTAGTCCTTGGAGGTTAGTACTATATTTTTACTATTTTTTAAATATGTACGTTTATTGTTTTGATTTATATTAAAAAAAAAAAAAAAAAATAAAAAGAATACAAAATAAGAAACATAAGAAATATTTATGAAGTTGGCTGAAACAAATGCACAATATAATACATGGTGGATAGGAAAATAATACATAAGTTTAGATTTCGATTTAAAACCATAACAACAATTTGGTTCATTTTCGCTCTTTTTGTTGACTATTGACTCGTATTCAGTTTGTTAGTTTGTTAGTCCGGTTGGTTTTTGAAAACTTAGTTGTTTATTGCTTTTATTCATTTTTTCTGCACTCGGAATAAAATCAACGTGTACTGCACATACGATGGAAAAATTACACTGGATTCCATACGATTTGCTCAGCTCAATTCTGCATCGCGGTAAGTTATTTGACCGGCTTAACGTTGTATACAGCATGTCAAAGACTTGCAAAATTACAATATTAGGATTTAAGACAGAGTCCCGTAGAACTCTGGATTTGTTTCAATAGTTTTATTGTGTCATTTTATATAAATATTATTTACAACAATCTCAGGGTTCCACGGGACACAGTATAAGAGACTGTGTCTTAAATCTTAAATCTTTGTGTGTTGTTCGATTGCGCATACTTCACACGGCGTTGTTGGTTTTAATCTATAGGCGACGCACGACCAATACGTCAACCGTGGCTAA
This sequence comes from Chaitophorus viminalis, assembly GCA_025469195.1. Classification (NCBI taxonomy): domain Eukaryota; kingdom Metazoa; phylum Arthropoda; class Insecta; order Hemiptera; family Aphididae; genus Chaitophorus; species Chaitophorus viminalis. The sequence continues at coordinate 2,173 of JAIPRK010001304.1, read as the reverse complement.
AGCTACGAAAATTCTTTCATCCAGAGACTTCAACGATTAAGAGCCACTCGGATGGAACGCCGATGAAAAGACGCGATAACGCGGCAGAGTTTCTCGGGATTACCGTGGATAGCAAAACACCGCGGCAACACCACAACCAAGATGGTATAAATTACCACGCACAACTGAATGAACATATCCGTGGTCCAAGGACGCATGTTTAAAATGATTGTAAAACAATGCATAGTGCCGTAGCGCATAGCCACCTAGGTATCAAATCTCAAATGTATAACAAATACAATATAATAAAATATTATAATATTAACATATTATTTTATAATATGTGCAATATAAAATTAAAAAAAATATCTTTGCAACTTATAATTTATATGTTCTATGTAACAAATAATTCGGACACGAATGCTCGTAAAATGCTATAGGTATAATAAGTCTGTATACCGTTTCTTTAATATAATGTTTATGTGTTTTTAAGAGCCGGTTTCCATGACCGCGTATTTCTGTTGATTTCGTAGTTGACCTTCCCTTGCAAACATACAGTTTCATTAATAATTGAAATATTACTCTAGCACAAAAAAAACTCTTGATAGCACTAAGAAATGTCTAAATTTAACCCTTAAAAAATTTAAAATAAGAGTAAAAGGGTTCGGCTGCCCAATCCCGTCATTGTTTTCAGTAACGACTTAGTCGTTTCCAATTAGTTATACAAATATAGATAGAACCCTGGACCGCCAGAAGTTTTCATATGCATAATTCCGTTCTCGTCAAACATCATATTGTACGATTTTTTGGAAAAGGCGCCGTGGATTACCGGGGTCGGTGTCTCCGTTCCCTCGGTACAGAGATCTACTATCAAGTCTTTTGTACCGTCTTCCCGGTTGTCCTCGGTTGAAGACGGCCATACTTGGATCCAACGTTTGAATTTGGTGACCCACCATTGAGGGGACTACGAGTTCCATCTCGATCTCTTCGATGGGATGATCTCGGCTATATTTTTAGACTCAGATACCACAAGAAAATTCAAAATATACTTGTTTACGTGAGACAATATTTTGGTTTTAAAACTAATAAACTTGACAGCACTAAGAAATGTTTTCCTTACCTGTAACCCTTAAAGTTATTATAATAAGAGTAAAAGGGTTAAGAATGGAAAAAAATATCCCTAGATACAACCACTGAAGACATGAATATGAAATTTTATCTGTAATTTCATTTTATGATGTAGAGTTTACATTGTAGACTGTAGAGACTTGAAAAGAAAAAATTTTAGATTCTGAATGGAGTGATGGAATCTATTGATTTTACAATGATGTATTATTATTATTTTATTTTTTTTGTGTCTGACGACACTTTTTTTGTCAGTAGAAATGGTTCGATTTTCTTAAACAGCAACTTTTCTGAAAGGAAAGTGAATGTAGATGGTACTTGGGCATGTCAAAAATACAACTTTTTCAATACTTTTTAAAAGCGTCGAAAAAAACGATAAAATGATAACGAAAATACAAGAAATTTTACGCAAGACCACATTTTGGCATAACACATCTTTTTAAAATGCTCTAACTCAAAAATGAAAAACTGCAAATACTTGAAATTTTAACTAAATCTTTATATTGGCTTTTTCTATACATGGTTAAGTTTTCAAAGTATTTTGACGTTTATTGACTTATTTATAGACAATTTAAATTTTCGATCTTTGAAAGTTTTTTTTTTTTAAGTATCTATAAAATTTATTTGGCTCCCCGAAAACTTTTGAAAATTTAATACAATATTTATTATAAGTTTTACTTGTCGTAACTAGAATATATTGGAGATTATTTTACTCAAATTTTTTTTATAAGCCCATAAATTTCAAATTTCTATAAAATATGTTAAAATCGCGATGATTTGCAAGTTATTTTGTAGTTGAAAATTGATAAATTTTTTTCTGTTTATACTTAAGGTTCAAAATTTTATCACTAAGTTGTCCATAAACTAATCATAAAAAAAATTCTACCGGACTTAATATAACATTTACCCAGGTAAGATTAAAACTCACTCTCAAACATCCACCAGTACTCAGTATTGAAGTCAGTTGTTTCGAGAGTAAAACGACATTATAGAGTAGATCTCTGTCAGGGAATTAATCTACCGAAAAATATCTGGTTTATACGTCAAGTCTTCGCGTGGCGTATACGAC
>JAIPRK010001303.1:0-76899 GCA_025469195.1 Chaitophorus viminalis | reverse complement strand
TGATGAAAACTACTTATAGTTATTAGAATGAAAATATTTTTATCATATTCTACAGAACTTACCGATTGCGATCAATATCAAACAATATGAATATACTAAAACAGTAACTGGGGAAAAATAATAGAATGGCATGTCCATTGTAATGGACAATGGTAGTGAAAGGGTTAAAAGAAAAATATAATATACATAGGCCCGATCCATTTCAAGTATGTTTTTTGCCATTATTGATTCTTTAAAGAATCCGTATCGTTTCAATACATCAATCATCCTATGGGAAAATATATGTAATTTTTAATATATTATTATGTTGTTTGTATGAAGTATGAAAGATGAAAATATCGCATAAATATAAGAGTTAATTAAAAACCATTGTTATATGAAACGGGTATAAAACTATGGTTGACATCATTAAAATCATGCACCAATTTACGTGCAGATACTTTGTTAATTAAACTTGAATGTAATATTAAACAATCAACTACAAACGTTAATATTAATTAACATTTTACTCATTTACTATGAAACCAAATATTATATTGTCTAGTCCAATAAATATATAATTATCGACAAGGTTAAATATTTTCCTGACATTTTACGACAGAAAGTGTTACTTTTTTCTTAAAAATGCATTCCTAATTTGTAATTACTAAGAATACATTTTAAATCCATCCAAACCAAAGACTTACTTTCGAAAGTATTAATTACAAATTGTTTTTGGTTGAATTTAAACAAAAAAACAAAGTTTTTCACATTTTCATCAATTAATGAAATAAACACTTATTATAATGTGTTTTTTTTTACTTATAACTTATTTTATAACATTTTTATTTTCCTATTTTTTGAGATTTAAAAAAAAATAATAATAAAATGAAAAACTTAATTATAAACGATAATACGGTATATTAGGTAATTTAATCAATAAAATTATATATATATATATTATAATATATAGACTTTAATAATATCCTATTACATAATTTAAAAAATTGAACAATTATTTATTATTTTACATGAATTTAATTTAGTTTTTGGCCGTTCAACGGAAACATTATATATACTATGTAATAAACATAAAATATTTACATCATGTTTTAAAACCAAAATTTAATAAACGTATCCCAAACTCCAATGATATTAAAATAAAATAAATACAACTAGACGAACGGAAAATTCACATTCGATATTACAATAGTTGAAATGATAATAATACAACCTTTGGGAAACGTAGGTAAGTAATAATTATTATAGTATAAGAAACATCAAGCCTTCCATCAAAATATGGAACTTTCCCCACAGCCTAAAAAAATAAAAAAATGAAGTCATTATAACCCGAGTAAGAATAGGTCACCCACACCTCATTCACTTCTTCTTAATTTCCAAAGAACTTGCCTTAGTTTAATTCAACGATAACCTCTCAATCGACCACATCGACACTAGATGCCCTAAATGCGCCTAAATACGGACAATATTCAAAAACTCAACATCCCTCGCCAAATTTGGCTGATACAAAATACTTGAAAATTTAATAGAAGATTCCACATAAGTTATTCTTATTTTCATTCAAACATTTTTGAAATCCATAGGCGCAATTTTTCTGTTATAAGCGTTTGAACAATATTGACATAATATTACATCTTATATTGTAATATAAAATAAAATACGTAGGTAATAATATTCAAGACTGACAAATCATCTCGGTTTTTTGAATTTGCTCTAACTCAAAAATCAATAAAAGTACACTCTTGAAATTTTCACCAAATGTTTATACAAGTATTTTTTATACATGGTTAAGTTTTTAAATTAATTTGCTATTTTTTGACCTATTTATAAACAATTTCAATTATCAATTTTTCTATATTCTTTTTTTTCGAAATATCGATAAATAAAATTTGGCTGTCCAAAAACTCTTGAAAATATAATACAAGGTTTAATCTATAAGTTACCATTATTGCGTATAAAAAAAATTAAAAATCGTTTGGCACACAATTTTTTTATAAGCCTATAAAGTCCAAATTATTTGAAAATCTAATAGAAGATTCCACAGAAGTTGTTTTTACTGTCATTTTAAAATTATTCAAATCCATAGGCGTAATTTTTTTTATAAGCAGTTGAAAATCAAATACTGACATAATATTTCAATTTAAGTATAACATAATATATTACCTATATAATATACCTATTCTAGACCAACATAACATCTCTGTTCAATATCTTTATTCGTATAAAATTATACCTATCATTGCATTCAAATTTAACAAATCCATTATAATGACCTATCCTATGAACGAGATGTACCCCATACTAAACATCATAGCGAGGCCCATCCGGTTCTTTTTTTTCTTAATCTTTGTTTCTATTATAGATTAAACTCAAGATGGTGAAACCTAACTTTAAATAATAATAAAAAAAAAATAAAAAAAACCAATAAAGTTTCATTGAAAATACAAAATTATGCACAGGAGATACTATTTCAAACAACAAATTATCATAATGAATCATTCAACAGGCATATTGGTTATCAATAATTCACATCAAAGTCATTTTTGTTTATGATTGTTTCGTCCGTTACTCATTATACTTAGATAACATGCAAATAATAAAAATAATTGTTCTTGTATATTATTGCAGTTCAGAAAAAATAAAAATCTTCCAAGGAATTCCGGATGAGGTTTATATTTATATTTAGTTATATTTCATACCATTTTCCCCTCTCCAAACCGGAATATGCCGCTGTTGACGGGAGAGTAATGAAAAAAGTTATAAACTATACAGAAAATCGTAATTAATTTAGCTTACACCATAACAAATTTCCGTTTATCGTTTGCTGCCACAATGATATAGTCTCCGTAGCAGTAGCACTCCTCCCCCTATTTGAGTTGATATATGGTATAAAATAAAATATTTGTAACACACGTACGGCAACGTACCGCATTACTCAATGCAATGTGACACTGTAATATGGTTTTTTTTATTTTATTCTCACCGATTTTTTTTTACGTCAAGTATTGCTTTTCAAATCCATATTACCATTAGGTTTTGAAAGCGATTTCTATGCCACAGCCCGTCACCAATTGGTCTTAAGATATTGATCATAATATTGTGCCTATGAATTTTATAAGAGACTTATTACACCAGTTGTGGTCCTCGTACATTTTGTTCTCGGAGCACTGAAAATGGTATTGAAAAAAAATTCCAAAAACCAAAGGAATGATAAAAAACGATGTATCAATTATTTTTAAATTTGTTTCTTCATACGATTCGTATGGGGAATATATACGAAATATTTTCAACTTACTTTTTAAAAATATATGTAAATGTGAATATAATATTTAATAGAATTATTTCCGTTGGTATTCTTTTTTTTCTCTTCATTTCGTAGTACTTACATCAATATTATTGGTTTATCTGCTCGTGTATAATTTATCATAATCTGTATACATTTAACACAAATTATTTAACTATTGCCTTCAATGCGTAATTTATATTTTATATAAATTATTTATATTATTTTATATTATTTGACTTATGGACTGTGCAGATTATGTGTCCTCGGAATCCCTATTGCGGACGCCTAAAGCTCGGAATGAGATACCGCTGTATTATGCACGGAAACCGCAGACGTGATTATGGCCGAAACGATAAATATCGACAACGATAAAATATGGCAAAGAAAAAATACAACAGCGGCAAAGAAACGCACGCGCTCGACGGCGTTTCGAATGGTTTAAAAAACGCAAAACGATCAGCCGTCCGAGTGTTTATATATTCAATATTGCGATATCAACAATATTATATGTTATGTATGGGCGGGTTCTTATATATACATATATGTGTGCCATCGAAAATAAAATATACGTATACTGCGACGACTATATACACCAGCACCGGAGCGGATAGAGATAACTCACATATTGTATGATTAATGCTCGTGTCGAGGGGCTCTTGTCACCGATAATGGTCGACCATTGTCAATACGCTGTCAGACTCTCCGGTTTTTGGAAGATAATATAATAATAAATATATATATATATATATATATATATATATACGTACATGATATTTAGATATCTCGTTTATGAAAGCTATACACCACTCGTGCGTATACAAAACCCGAAGGTATACTATATTATATGGTCGCCGAACCGTTCGACGTGACGGTATAATTTTTTTCTTTCGACGGCGCGTTCGGGATGAATATTTTATTTTGCCGCGCGAGTTTTCATCACGACAACAGTGAAAATATAGACACAATAATAGTGACGGAAAGTAAATTTAACGGCAAAACGCACGGGCAATATTGCAGCAACAAACGTACGTACATAAACCGTGAGACATTACAGCAACACGAAATTATTGCAATATTTTCCGTGATTCATAGGTGTGTATTCGTAAGTGCGTCTTTTTCATGTATATTATTTTACACGAGCAAGCGTGTTATATATAATATATTTACTGAAAATTGTAAGAATTCAATATTATTATTTTTATATTGTACGATCGGGATTGATTGTAAAAACACATTACCTTTTCCAAACCATTTTGTTTTCTCAAATATTATTTTTAAATAATTATCTTAGATTTCTAAGCGAACAATTCATCAATCCTAAATATAGAGCTTATATAACTATAGCGACAGGCATTGTCTTAGGTCCATTGATTTAAAGTTTTTAAACGTTTACAGTAAGAACATTAAACGACAATAGAAATCAGTACAAATGGTAGATTCTATTGGACACCTAAGCAAAATAAAGTATATATTGTATTTTATATTTAGTTAATATATAATTGCATGATTTTAATGAATTATATTATATAAAATTATTATTAATACAACACATTTTCCCGGTTATCAAAAACGCCTCTTGTAAAAAAATGTTTTGCTTGACGTATAATAAATTGTATAATATCGGTACAGCCGGTTCAGGAAATTACGGCAAATATTTGAAGGGCCCAATTCGGAAGTCGTCTAAAGATCACCGTGTTTCCATGTGTAATACACGTTGCTCGTGTAAATATTCGATCGTAAATCGTAATACGCCCATTTGGACTTCACACACGGGTTTTAAAAGTCAAAATTCTTTAAATAAATTCCTGTACATGTTTTTTTTTTTTTTTTAGAACGTACTTTGAGAACCATCACGTTTTTAATAAATGTTTAGCATTATTATGTATGTAAGGTACTTACACTGGAGAGAAAAAAACTATTGTCGAAACAGAAAATTCAGCTCAATTTGGTTCAGGCGTCAGTTATTACCCGTCGTAAAGTCGGTATCATGCAGTAATCATATCGTGTAATGCGTACATAGCAGTAAAATTTATTAATATATTATGCGATCATAATAATTTTCAATGAGAAAAATATGCTAGAAAAGTTTTTTTTTTTTCCTCACGTTCAGTAATTTATTTGTGTGTCGGTGCAGCACGTTCTTATGCGCATAAAATATTTGCCAGTCTTATGCATGCGAGTTCTTCGGTGATCGGTAAATAGTTGATGGGGTATTATAGTATAGATATCATGATGGTATCAAACGATGGTCTCTGATCGCAGTAGACGTCATGTTCAGTCGTAGGCGACACTTTGGGTGAGTAGAACAGGCAATGGACTGCATACTGCAGTTGTACGGAGAACAAAAATAATATACCTAGTCCCATCACTCACTTCAGATCTACGAAATCTGAACAAATATTCATTCACCGATATTTTTCTATTACATTTTCACAATTGTTAACAAATGAACAAAAAAAAAAAAAACTGCACAGTAAGTTGCAAAATCTGATCACTTCATATGATAATAATTTAAGAATTTCATAATTATTATGCTTCTTTGAAAAAAGTCGTGAATTACTATTATACTACCCAATCTTATTAGGTTAGTCATATTATTATGAAAATATGTAGTGTGGAAAAAAACGAGTGACCAATAAAGGTATACATTGTTCCTGAGTAATTATTTTATTTTACATTTTACTACCTAACAATTATATTATTGATTGTAATATTTTATCATATACATATTACATACGCATATTATTATATTAATATATTTCATAATTTATAATATATATATATACACGTTTGTCGCAGTAAAACTCAAAACTGTTTTTATCTATTTTTTATTTTTTATTTTAGATTCTGAACGGAGTGATGGAATCTATTGGTTTTTTTATGTTATGCGTTCATTTACATTAAATATTCGATATGTTTGATGGGAACCGATATATTTCTCGAACAAAATTTATGAATTACATTTATTACTGCTAGAGCTCACTTTGTAGTTCATGCCACATGCGAGTCTGTTTTAAATTTGTATTTTCGATTTTTCACTTTTATATTTAAGTATAATATCTTATACTTATTTACAATTAATATTTCCTTTAAAGTGCAACAGGCGTGATACATCACACGTTACATTTATCGTAAGGTGTATAATATATTATTACATTTATAAACGTCCTCTCAGAACACCTATTCTTAAATCGCATTCATGTACGGACGGTTGAGTACGAATAGAGATTCTGATAATGTTTACTAAAAATATTTTTTTTCGGTTTTCGAAAGTAGTTTTACAACAACTGTAGTGGAAAAAAGTAATATCATAGGTATAACATTTCTAATGATAACAATACCTAACAATAATTGTTTATTATTTTAATACGCTTTGTACGTTTCCTCGCTCTCCAGATCCCTAATCTCGATCATCCTATGTACATCATATATATATATATATATATATACGTTTTTATTTATACCAACCGAGAACGGAATGCAACACAAAAGATCATTTGTATGCCGATTACGCGCTTTAAAAGTTACCGAATAACTACACCTACGGAGGAGAACCGTGGAAAAAGTTTAGCCCTTCTTAAAATTCAATGTGACAGAACTTCTGTCGAAACGAAATCGCTTTCAGTTGATGGAGCACAATGATAATAATCGTAGTGTTAGTTAAACGCATTAGAATTAATCCGCACCTATACTATCCCTGGATCACACCACTGCCAGCTGTAAGACGTTGGGGATGTAAACGGTGTTATGGTTTATGGTAGTACTCATTATTAATAACTGCAAACTAATCGATTAATAATTATCGCGGTTTACGCCTCGGTATAATTAATCTTGTGTCACGTATTTATTACTCATGTGAGTCATCGGCTTTAATATTTTACTATAATATAAATATTCAAACAACCCGTCATCTGGGACCGAAGATTTTTTTCTTAAAACATTCTTGTAAACTTTGACATTTTTTCATCTCGTAGGTCATATATTTTATATAATATTACCAAACTGATAAACATCCTCGGCCATGGGTCCCGCAAATATCTATAACTAAACCATAATAGTATCATAATCCCTAGAACAATATTGTATAGCTTTTCTCTAGTATAATGTATTTTCCTTACCGACAATTAAAATTAACTTAATTTTTTTAGCGAATTTTTATTATATTAATTAATTAATTAGTAAAGTGTAATTACTTACAAAATGTACTATCAAACTAACACAATAGCTATTCACCTAGCAATTAAATCTTAATTAAATTTTATTATATATATTGATTTCGAAGGATTGAATACGATTGTATTCCATTTATTGTGCACAAATCATAACCAATCAACTGATGTACCACATACATATTGTAATGGATGAAATAAATATAAGAACTTGAAATCATCAAATAAACTAAACGATAAAAAAGAACTTTTGAGGGAAATAAAAACATCCAATAATAAAAAAAACATTGTTCGTAGTAATAGACGAGTTATTATTCGGGCTACGTATATTCATATTTAATACGGCAAATCGAAGTCCTGGTCACTATATATGCGTTAAACTCTTAATAATAATTGATGAACTTAATTTGGATATGATCATTTACGAGAATGCGGGCTAATGACATTGTCAATGTGCCGTGATTGAATTGTACAATAACCAAAACACATTAACACTAAAATTATAGATAACGACTGAAGAACGATAAAAGATAATTTAGTTTATTTCGGTTGATGATATTATCAGGATAATGATCACCTTTCAAGATATTGAAATAAACTCATTATTCGATATTTTTTATCAATATCCTCTATTGACTTCATGGGCACACTATAGTGAAACTTAATATTTCTATAACACATATGATAATAAGTCCGATGATCACCACTTGAGTCGGTGAAGCGGGGATCCACGAGAACGATTTGTGATTTTGAGAATAATGTTCGGTTCATTATGCATAATATATGTGTATACTTATAGTACATAATACCACACAGGCTGGTGGAGATCGAAATACCACATTTTTGTAATAGGTGCCCCACAATTGTAATTCTCTTGGTAGAGGGCTAGAAAAACGATCAAGTTGTTGCAAATTTGAGGAATTGCTATCGAGTATGCCAAATAAAAAAAGTATGTACGAGACAAAATTATAGTGGCCGACCGATCTACGGGGAGAAAAACCTAGGTCGACGTGTGAGGTGCCACGATCGGTTTCGATATCGAACGTGTTTTTATAGTGCAATGTTAACAAAACATTATAAACACGGATGCATTATTCGAAAATCACTTGCAAATCACGCGTGATGTCAGTGCGGTAGTTAGTCGATGAATTTAAATTGTTGAGAACAATCGATGATGCCGCGAGAAGTGCGTATATAACTACTCTTGAACACACGGCTAGTGCTTGCACGTAGTAGACACGTTGCCGTGTAAATATTTTGTTTTATGTTTCGAACCGAAAGCATGTGTCACCACTCGATGTGCGTGTTCCTTTTAAAATATAAAAGGTATAATAATACGATATCGGTACATTTTTTAGATGTCAAAAGTCTTTTAGATAATAAATACGCACATACGAGTAGACGCAAACCGGGTGCTACTCTTAGGTACTGTAATGATGTGTGCATCATTCAATGAAATAACATTTCTTAAAGTAATATAAATAATGTCTCTTTCGTCACGCGCACAGAGAATACAATCCTAACAATAAGAACCCCGTGTAACGGATACACCGTTGTCCCTTTCAGTCGATTGACCTTTGAAGGCCACCGTCTCGGTCCAAGGCACGATACCGCTACACATTATATATAGGACACACATGTAGATGATTCCAGGACAGTCTCACAAGTAATGTGAGAAGTAATGTCTCACAAGTCTATGTTAACATAACATAGAGTCTCTGAACGGGACCAAGAAGTCTGAAGTAGAGTGCATGCGCAGCGATGTCAAGACTCTTCGTAGCAATTCGCCAGTGTGTGCACATGGACTTAGCAGCCTACTGACATTATATTACGACAAGTAACCTTTTCAAATATTATTAAACTCGAGTACTTTCTGTGCGTGTGTGGAAGAGTCCTTATATTTGTGTGTCTGCAGTTTTTCGTAATTTTTCAGCGCTATTTGCTGCTAATTTAAGATTTCGAGTATTATATAATCACTAATTGCATGATGATAACAATTAAAATGTCTCTATATTGTTAATTATTAAGTTATACATTATAATGCCATACCTATATACGTACACGTCAAATCGGATAATACGACATAGTTATCTACCATTTACAAAAACCGACCTTTGAGCGGTATTTATCAATATTACTTATGTATATATATATACGTAGAACACTAGTACGCACTTACCAAGTTTCACGTTATTTCATATCTGTATAATGTTGAAGCTACATAAGTAAAGTTATTCATCAGATACCTAATTGATTTAGTACCTTTACTCACAATTTTAAATTTGAATAATTCTGAAAGTACTTGTTCGAAGTTTGATTACGTTATATCAAAAGTTTCATACAAATTAACTGAATATTATTCCCCGTAGAAAATATGGGATTCCATTTGAAAAAAAAAGTTTGTATAGCTACGGGACATACTTAGATTGGCATAAAAAAAAACCGTGGAAAACATAGTTTTCAGTGTAATTTGAAGTATAAAAAAAAATTCAAATCTAAGCATTTTTACGGTACAAAAAGTGGATGAGCTTGCGTAACAAATTATCCTATATACGATGTAGTAAATAGAAAATCATGATAATGTTATTTCCTCTGTTTGCGCAATAATAATAACTGCATTGTTTTCGCTTTCGGTTTCTGGTTCAACATTTTGGAAAATTATCACGGGAAAGCGGCTTATATGCTCGCGAGTCTACACAAAATTACTGTACCCATATAGATATATAGACAAGCATTTGTCATTATTTATGGTTAATGGTTATAAAATATAATACCTATGTAATATTATAGAATAATATGTAATGATAAAATCTGTAATCGTCACAGTCCATACACGCCATTACGTTACTCGTACCGGCATCAATAATTTACATAAAGCGTTTGAAATGAATCGTTATTTGAGAAAAAGCTTTTCCGTTTTCCGAGATATTGAACGCACAATCATGAGTAAAAATAACGCAAATATTATAGGGCAAAATGAGCAAACTACCCCTGCCAAAATAATTGGGACAAAAGAGATAAGTAATTTTTGGGCAAAAGGGGCGCACGCATACAGATTGCTTGTGCGTGATGTTTTATTCTTCAAAAGTCACACCGTGCAGCGTTGTACACAAGTATAATAACGCTATGCGAAAGGCGTTCGACTAGAATAAAGACTGGACTAAAGACGCATTCGTTACAGGGGTTTGTGTATCCGCGGGTAGGTGTATATATATATATATGCTATACCCTTTTAACTCAATTATAGCTCGACGCGCGTTAAGTTAACAATTATAGTTGTCTAATTTTATAATCACGGATGTACAAGCGTTTCGTTTCATTATCCGCAACTTTGACTTTGACCCTCGTGAATGATAATCACTTATCACACTGTATCGTTGCTTTGAGCACCATGGGGAGCCATGTAGAAACTCTAACAACAAGTGAATAGTGTGCAGGTTAAGGCGATTTGTATAATATTGTATTAAAGTGATAAATGAACGGACAATAACCTAGAACGACACTGCAATATTTGTATAGCTAATCTGATAAAACAAAATCAAGATTTCCCCTTATCACTTCCCCACGCATACTCACATGCTCGTCAAGTTCATTAGTTTAAATATTTTCATTTTATAAACACTTATAAACAAGTGATTTACTCATAGCTTTCATCCGGAAAAATTCTAAAACTTACTCGAATAAATCTTCTCAGACATAACTGATGATAAAAAAAATGTTTTAATGAACGTTGCGGTATAATAATAAGCGTATATTGGTATTATATTTTAAGATTGAATAAGATATTTTTTTCGCGTTAAAAAAAATGTACAATGAAATTGTACATATAATAAAATATAACATTTTTGAGATTTTATAGCACCAAATTGTTTATCTTTTGTAAAAGCGAAACGTATTCGATTTTTTTTTTCATTAATAAAATAAATCTACATTCTATAGGTACATAAATTATTTGTACATTAAGTAGGTTTGTTAAGCGGTAAATACAATAACAATGATTAATTTTAATTGTACGATTACCGAATAGTACTACCCAACACATGCATTTATTTTAATATATTAAAGCTTAAGGTCCCTTTTCTAAGAACGCTTTTTCTTTTTGGTCTACGTCGTGGATTATCAAGTAGTGTTCTTTAGTGATTAGAGGGTAGTATGTGATTGAAGTTTGCTATGAAATCTACAGTAATAAACTTTTGATTCAAAGTTTGTTATTCGAAATATTTATAAAGCTAATTGTTTGTTATGTATCAAAGACAAAGGTGCAGAGTTCAACTCTGTGCTTACTACTTAGAACCAATATATCATGCTAACATTAGAAATTATTATTATGATATATAATATATTGTTGCATTGCTAAAACAATTTATGTGATAAACGTTACGTATATTTATCGTTATACTGTCATTAAATAATTCAAATGTTTCGCATGAAAATGGAATTTTACAACAATACAATATTAAAATTATAAATAAAGTGGCCAGACGTAGAGCTTATTATTTTTATTTTAAACTAACAAAAATCTCAATTGCTCGGAGAAAAATTAATTATCTATATGCTGATAAATGATAATAAACTAGATTTAAATACTTATAATGTATATAGTATATATACATATACTGTAATAATAATATTTAATAATATATAATATAATTTAATAATAATAATAATATTTAATATTGTATAATATTTAATTTTCATGTCGTCGATAAAAAAAAATACGTTTTTCACAGTTACTCGTATTTTAAATTATTTTTTCCATTACTATATATGTAATATATTATATAAGTAATACCATATGGTTCATCGCTTTTATTAAATTTTCAAACCTTGTAGACCAAACTCATTTGATATAAAAATAAATAAATAAATACCTTTGCAAAAATCGTGCTACCTTCATAACATTTGAAATAATTTCAAATGTATTTTTGGTTTTCTCCCAAACCTAATAAACAACTTGGAAATTTTAAAAATTACATATCCCATAAGAAATCCAATTTTGATCCAATAAAATATCATTCGAAAGGACCTGTTACAATTCAAAGGATCGAAATTGTGATCATGGAAAAAAAAACACCATAATAATATTGTGAGGATAACTCATTTTTTTCTCATCTCCCACATAATAATCTTTATTGTATTGTGCTATGACAATGAACTTATTTAAGGACGTGAATATATGTTAACTGGATTACATAACCTAATTCGCATTTTCAAATATTACACTATATTGTAATATTAATATAATACACAATCACAGAAGAAAATTATTTCTGTTCTAAAAAAAAAAAAGAATTATTAACCTATCCTAACATAATCTATAGATACTCTTGGTGATCGTAAACTCTATTCAGCAGATGTTTCCAAACTTTATAGGGTACGATCTATTTCAGAAATTTTTTAATTTTGGAAACACAATAATCAATAATAACCTATTTTTGTTTTTTGCTTTTTTGCATTTGCTGATTTTAGATATCAATAAAAGTAATAAACATGTTATAATGTAGATACATCGAAAATACTGTAATATAAATTATAATATATACTAGTATATGCATACAAATATTTTATGTTCACGTTCATAAATTACATTATAAATAATCTATAGATTTTAAAATTTAGTGCCACCCATTTAAGATATAATCAAGATACACAGATTGGAAACAATTGGAACCTCTGTAGGTGATAATTAAAATTTCACTGTATTATCATGCTATCGGATGGTTTGCCGAAACAATGTAAATATTCAGAAGATAAGCTTCGGCATTTGATAGTTCGGAAATTTCTATAAGTGCATAAACTATACTACTTATTTCATAACATATTGCTGCTTCAATACGGTTTTCCAACGGGTTGTACATACAGGCTTAACAAAAAATTCTGACGCATGCTTTTAAATATTTTGTTTAGACACCATCAAATATTCAAATCCTTGTTGTATACTCGGAAATGCGGGCAGGTTTTTTAAATGTTGAATACTAATTTTCCTGGAAAATATTTAAAAATCATTTTATTTTAATACAGTTTTAAGTGTTTACACCTTGAAGTAAGCACCATCATATTTTACGCAGCTACTGTACAATGTTTTTGGCTATAATCCATGGTAAAACTTAGGTTTTGAAAATTTTAAGTAAAAAAAAAAAAAAAAACAATATTCAAATAAGACTAATAAGGAAATAGAGAAATTTCATTGTCATAACAATAATATTTGTTTTTACTTTTCTGTAATCAATATGTAGCAACGTGTAGAATACCTATTAATTTGATTTATTCTTTATGAAAGTTACATTAGGTATATTTTTAATGAACAAAAATATTATTAGTCAAATTATTTGATCCAACAACTAATACTCAAATGTTTAGTGAACTCAGTGCATTAAATTATTCACATCTTTAAACAAATTATGTTTCCGTTATATAAATATCGAAAAATCAAATATTGAATCGGTAAAGTTTATGGTGTGGACAGGTAGGTGATATTCTGAAAAATTTTGATGTGGTAAAACGCCCATTGAAAAACTTAAAACTCTAACAAATACTTGTTACATAAATATTTTTAAAAAATATTGTATCTAATATAATATGTAATAACAAGGCTTCGAATTATATAAAATTATTTTTTTTCTAAAACACATAATATAAACTAACAGAGAAAATGATTTAAGAGAAGAATAATTTTTAAAGTTTGAAAAAAATTTTCTGTTTAGTCGATGATAAACGATACAACAATTTAGTAATATGACAATATCTATACGGCCTGCAAAATACATAATAGCCCGGATGGCTTTTATTCAAAGTTCATATTGATATAAAGTTAAAGGCTGACTGGCAAGGATTTGATTAACCACATTTGATATATAAGAGTATAGAATAGCAGCTTGATTAGTTATAAGCAACTGTAGTGTTTTGCATTTTAATTGTAGGTACTTTTTGTTATTTTTTCATTAGTTTTCGAGTAACATCAAAAGTCACTGTAGCAGTGATATGTTTTTAATGCGTATGAAACTCAATATATTTTTCAATTAAGATTCGAAAATATTAATTATATTAAATATTATTAATGTCTGTTAAAGATTTTGTCATTATCATTTTTCCCAACCTTCACTGGAACCCACCCTCGTTAATTGAAAAAGTATACAACATAACATCAACACAAAAGTGTATCTGGAGAATAACTGAATGGTCCGCAGCCCCCAACCACCTCTCAAACTTTTAAGAATTACTAAATTATATATCTTAATGTTAAATAATATAAAACCCACAGACATATTAATCGATATTTTGAAAGCCAAACTTTATCATAAGATGTGATAATAAACTATTTAATTTTTTTTTCTTAACTTTTTTTTGAACTTTTACTATAGTTTTTTTATTAACTACCTAACTGATCAGTTTCCCCTCCTAAAAACCATTTCTAGAAACGCCATATCAACTACATATTATATTTGACAGTTTCCTTATACTACTTATAAAGTGTATGGATATTATGTAACTATTTTCGTCTTTCCTTGGATACCTAATATGTGAATGTTGTATTCAACTTTAAACTATATTTTTGTTTACATAATATGTCACATGCAAGCCCTAATTTACAACTTTAAATACCTAATTTTTTGAAAGCATCAAAAAAATTAAACAGTACCTACATTTTTAAAAGCTCAAACCTACTACAATATTTAGTAACTTCATCAAGAATAATATTTACCAACACATACGTATCATAATCGTCCCCTTAGCCATAACAAAATATTTCAAATTTAAATTAATTTAACTAGTATTACAAGTAATATCATAATAATGTTCAGCCATTCAGCAAATGGATAAAATATGAAATTAAGAACTTATGAACATTTTAATATTTATTTCGTTCTACGCGTTAATATTATGATAATATTATGGCTTATACATGTAAAATTACAAGTGTTACAAGACCTGGCATAGTGACTTATCATAGGTATTTCATGTTTAAATATTAACCGTTGTATGATGTCATACGACGGTCGTAGTGTAGTATAATACTATATAGTATACGTACTGGTTACACGTTACGCTATCCGACTGCTATGAACTGTCAGCTACTATTCTTGTTAAATTGTTAATACCTATGTTTTAACCACCTATTGACTGTATGAAATTTAATGATGCCATCGATGTAATATTGCATGGGTATCCATAATAAATGTAAACTAATGAAGTGGATTAGTTTGTATTGGACATTTTTTTTCTCGATGATTTAGGTTAGATGTATTAAGTGATAATATTACATAGTATAATTATGATTGTGCAAAATAATATGTCTAAAGTGGTAATGAAATATATTTTATCATTCAATCAAGTTAACTGCAGTCTGCAGATAAATTCTATGTAGAAATGTTTTAAGCTAAACTCATAACACGCGTTTTATGCGACTTGTTCAAGACGAACTTAAACACTAAAAGTCTAAAACCCTCTTATGGTGAAGTTCATTAAATATATAATATATAGAATACCTATGTAATTTACCACAAAAAAAAAAAATAGCTGAATGATTTTTATATATTTTTTTAAACTTGACCGATTTAATTAAACCTAGGTGATTACCTATCTATGAATATATTATACCAATGTATATATAGTATTGTGGTTCATTTTCAACAATTTCAAATGGATTGAAAATCCTCAGTGATTTTTTTCTTATCGAATTTCTTTGAATCGTATGACAACCTTTTAATTTCTTTATTTATTTCTAACCAGGGCTCAGGACTTATAGCACTTAAAATCATTAAAATAAGCGCTTAAAACATCATTATAAGCACTCAAAAAAGCATTTAAAAACTTAAATTTAAGCAAACATATTGAATAAAAAAAAACTTTCTTTTTACATAATAAAATAGGCATACAAGACATAATTTATAACTGTGCTAAAAATAATATAATAATCAAAGATTACAAAAATTATTAAAACAACATTCTTAGAAAAAGTTTCTAATTAATTTTCAAAACTATCTATAATAATTAGTCAATCTCTAATAAATATTGATTTAATATATAAAAACAAAATTCAATTATATTTTTAATATAATACATAAAGATAACGTAATACATATTAGTAAATCATCATTGGACACCTTACAAAATTAAAATATTCAAGGATGGTTTTAATGGAAATTATCGTACTATCGGTGGAATTAATATTATTTTCCTACAAATTCTATACTTGAGGTTCCATAGAAAGCGATTTTCTTTATTATTTCATTTACACCTATCGTGTTTTTATTTTGGTTTTCACTTTTTGGAACACAATGTGTCAGCGCCCATGACCGTTCAGCATAATGTGTAAGTTTAATATTATGCTATCGAGTCAAAAAATAAAATAATGAGTACCCTTAAACTTATATTTTTAGAGTTTGACCTTCGTTTTAAGTAAGTATACGACACACCCGTTTTCAGGAACCCGTCCAAAAATATACATGAGTATTTATGATATCATTACACGTGACGTATTGATGGTAAACAGCAGAACAGAGTAAGTTATTTTGATAAAAAAAAAAAAAAAAAACGCTTCAAACGAACGGAATCATTGTAGAAGGCTGTTTCGGCAGTCGGCATGCGCCTATCCGCACTTTTATCGTTCACGTGTCATTATATTATATTATAATAATTCACTTGTATCACAGTTTATTCAATATACCGTACACATAAGCTTTGCCCATGTTTAAATATATATATATATATATATATATAATGTACATTACTGGGTGAATATAAAGACGTTTTCATGAGAATAAAAAGGGTAAAAAAAGCGAAAGAAGTTAAATGTATACGATAAAAATGTGAAAAAAATGTAACGTACCGAAGCAAAGTCGTATAATATTATATATATATATATATATAAGTACGCTCGGCGACGACTTTTAAATTCTTTAAAACGTTATTGGTGCGCGCGTGAATAGTATATAATAATACCTATCATGTTTTCAAGAGTTCAAAGTATCACTGAAATATAAAAATAATGTGTTCCGGAAATTGGGATTATAATTCCATCTTTTATTCGTAAAGTAGTATTAGAAAATACGTGCTTTGAAGTCCTTTAAAAATATTTTATTTCTTTTCATAAAATATATAATATTATACCTATACCTACTTACTATGTATTATTATAATATACGTAATACGGTTTATGTGTACCAATGCGTGTATATGATATACACGTACAGATTTTGAGATTATTTTTTTTTTTTACGGTGGAACTATAATTGTATTTACGTGAAAATAATATTATTGCACTCAGAAGATTTTCAGCACGTCATCGTTATTACATATTAGTGAATATATCCGAGGTATATGATTTAATAATATATAGACGGGACATCGGACGGTCGACTTAATACCTACGAATATATAATATGTATGTATATACACGTGTATATTAGATTACTTTGTTCCGTGGTTTTTCATAAGGAATCCGTAACGAATTTGGTTTAAGCATGTATTTTCTGTCATATAATTTGAGCCAATAAATTATTGTTAACAGTACACAACTTATTGTCTGTCAAATAACTAACCTTACCTAACCCAACCCAATTCACCTAGTCGGTATTTTATTTACTGGTGCGGTCGTGGTGCAACATAATAACTTGAAGGGTCGGAGGAGATATAATTTATGGTCATCATTTTGAGCAGGTCAAATTTATAACAGTATCGATACAGATAAAAAAATATGAGTACTGTTTTTCCTTGTAGACGTGATATGCTTTATTTGTTTTTTTTTTTTTTTTCTGAACTAGATGTTCATTAATTTTATTTATTAAAACAATTTTAAATATTTTTCCTTTTTATTTGTTTTTGCGATAAATTATCTGAAAGTTATAACATATTTAAGTATTATCCTATTGGTTATTCCTATATATAAATAATACGATAATACAACATGCAATAATATTACGAACAGAAACTTTTATTTTTTACAATAAACACCTATTTAATGTACGTTTTCTTATATTCTGCAAAGGCAAACACCACAGTATGGCACTATAGGCGTAGTATTTTATTCATAGAAGTAAATTGATTTATTATTTATATTGTCTATCTTAGAAAAAGATTTTTATCGATTTCGGGCTTGTCACCCTGGATAGTTGATCACTTATTAATTATTATTAATAAGTTATAAACCACTAACATTGTATCTTAAACCATTATTTTCATAGTAGGCGCTATGAACAGTGAACAAAAAACGAACGATAAAACGTTTTCCGACCGGATTTTTTTGATTAACAAAACCTTCTAATCTCATTCGTATACTTACTTGAAAAATTATAAATATATTTGAAAAAGTAATCTCTAAAAAGGCTTAAGTCAAAAAGTATATATATTAATTTTATTTATTATAGGTGTATCATATATTGAAAAAATAGTAGGTATTTACGGTATAACTATTTATAAATGTGATAAATTTCGAAATATAGGTACTTGAGCTGGATGAATTTTGCTCTTTTATTTATTAAAGTAAGAATCATCATGTACTGACTTGGTAATTCCAAACAATCGATTCCACAAAACGATAAACAAACATACTTCACTTTTGTAAAAAGATATATTATTACTGTTTACAAATAACAAACGAATGAGAAAGATCTGATGAGATAACTGATCTGTACAACATTTATCTTATCGTTTGTAACTAGGTTACGAGATTTAGATTCTCAATATATCTATTCGATATAATAATAGTTAATTATATTATATATATTCGACAGCTGGCGTATGTGAATAATATTATTGTCTCAATTCCAAGCCCAAACTAGCCGCAAAAATGCCAAAATTTTAAAATCTCGAGTTATCCTCAGAACAAATGCCAATTATCATTGTGAATTTCTGCAACAATTTTCTCGAATCACAATACAATATTCACTGTGGGAAATGTTTCGAACACAGTTCGAACATATTTCAAAACAACGCACGATGCGACAAACGAGAAACATTTAAAAATTTAAATGATATATAATGTACGCATTTCTGGTAAGAAAATGTCGGGACTTTTTACTTCATAGGGTATTTATTTGTGATGGTACTAATACTAATTGATTTATCACCTCTCGGTCGGGTCACTTCTAATGCGATGCAATTTATGCGCAGACCTGTATTTAACCACAATATTTTTCTTATACCTGTCCCTCAGGTTTTTCCTCCTTTTTTACTCATCGAAGATATAAATCGCATGAGCCGCGTAAACTGTTTAAAATCGTCGACGAAAAACGCCAATCCAAAACAACATGATGGATCTCACAGCCACCGCCGTCATTGTAGCGTTAAATATTTGATATTCACTACATACTCACGCTCAAATACACTGATCCTAGGATTTTGTTTTTCATGAGTAATCGGGATTACGGATAGAATGGATAGATCGACGGAATTGTGTCGGAATAATAATAGTAATAATAATAATATTTTCGTATTAATGTATTCCTTCAATATTCAATCCCTTTGAACTGTCTGATACGTACATATATCCATATATGTATACATTTTTTAGAATTAAATTAGAATTCAACAATAGTTCGTATGTGCAGAGAAAGTTGACGACAGACAAAGTTTAGCTCGTGGGCGGAGATATATTAAAAATTATTTAAGCATCGTACAATTTTATGGACCCATCGCAATATTATTTTCCTTGTTACAAATAATCGTGTACGCCCGGTTGAAAAATGTTCACTTTTTTCATTTTTATTTTTACAGTGAACTGGAATGAAAAAAACAAAGGAAAAAATGATTTTGCAAAATAATACATAATAAATTTAACTTTATAACATATACAAAACGTAAAGCGGACTTAACCTAACCACGTCATCTGCTCAGAACACGATTTTTATTAAAATTCCCGCATGGATATAATATAATCACATATAATATTCACATTTTTTCACAGAAAACTATATAGATAGTATGTATGTAACAACACAAGTGCCACTAAACATAATATCTAATTCGGACATAGACTCAAAATTTTTATTTTTAATCTAATTTTTTTTCACATCATTTTGAAGATTGTTTTTGGAATTTTGTATAAATTATCTGTACTGTCTGATATTTATAATACGGAACATTTTTCATAGCAGCGGTGGTTATAAATTGTATAAGCCTGTAGCGAAGTAAAATAATACGAAATTTAATAGGCAATGATAAAAAATACCAATCGTTACCGCGCCCGTTTCGAGCCATCGATCGGTGGTAATAAAAACGTCGTTTTTCTTATCTATCTCGAAAAATGGATAGACATAATAAAGATATTATGTGGCGTTTTAAAAAATACAATTTTACCAACGATGCATATTTTATTTAATATATATTTTAAACATAAGATAAACATGAATTGAAATTTTGCAAAATATTCACACCACTCTTTTACTATTTGTATAGATGCATTTTATAATAATTTCTACAGTCCAATGGCTCTATAATTATAATATATAATTAATATCTATCGAATTAATTATTAACCGGTATACTTGTGATAAAGTTGCCGTTAAAATAAAATGCTGTTTTTGCATTTACAGTTTACTTAATAAAAATTATTTCAGTCGGTACGCGAAAATGCTAATTGCCTGTGTTGAATAACACTGGGTTCCAATCGAAGAATGATTGTTGTTAGCGTCAGAACGGTGTTTTATTCTAGTCAGTTGTATAAGGATATGCTCCTTTTATAGGTGTGATACGCGTGACCTAGTTGTTATTGTCCTTAGAAATAGACATCCTAACTGATCTCTATAATTAAGTGACAATTTCCAAGCAGTGCTGCACGTCGTTATTATTATATTATATTGTTTTGAAATACATTACGTGACATGATATGATCGCAACAGACAATGGTGTTGCCAACGAGTTTGATATACAACGGTGAATTTGATGCGCGTGGGCAAGGGACTCGTGACTGTGATTATATTATGATGAAAATAAAATAATCACAACGGTGTAGTGTACGATAAATAATAAAAATAAAATTATTATTGGAACCTTCGCTTTATAACAACTTTATCTATTTGGTGTTCTGTGGTCATTGGTCGGAACAAAATAACTGTCTAACCGAATGACGATTGAAAATAATATTATGTCAGAGCAATCAAACAAAAATACTGTTTACACATTGATAGTTTACTTTCCGGTATAATCCGTAGTTACCACCAGGGTCCAGATGGCTTATTATGCTAACGTGTAGTTCTATAATGTATTTTTTTCAACAAAATGTGCAGCTAAAGAGCTATATTTTATATGTTAAAAATGAAATGTAACTTAATATATGGATGATTGAGCTAAACGGTCATAAAATGAATTAATCTTTCTGCATCAAAATAAAGAGCCTGTGCCGTAACCAAAACCATACAGGTAATCTTTGAGAGTCAAAATTTAAATGTCGGGAAGGGTTAATTTGCGTTTAGCCTCTCTGAGATGTACAGCTCTATGTATTTATTTTTATTTACCTTGGAGAAGTTTTGTAATTACCAGGGGATTTATCCTTCTCCCGTTGCGCTTACGGTAGTTCAGTTCTAACTAAATATTACCTCGGCATAAGCTCTACGGTCACCACTGCAGGGTACCAAATAATATTACGTCCAAATGTACCACCTCGTTTCTCTGCGACCCTGCAGGGCCTACACGGTTGTTGCAGCCGAGCATCACGGGGAGGGGAACGGCGCTTTTCCACGTCCACCTAATATTATTATTATGAATTGTAATATCACTAATGGCATAATGACACGGAATTTATGATCGTACGTAATATAATATTATATTGGACTGAAGTGACGTACCGATGAATAGCGTCGCGTAGTACGTTACGGTTGATACCCCGGAAAGGTATACGCACAAGGCCGTATTTAGAATTTTGCCTCTCTAGGACAACGAAATTGAGCCACCCCTCCAACCCATAAGAAATGTTATATACATTGTCACATAATATAGTATACATAGAGGCAGTTTTATAAATATGCCACCCCTAAAAAGTTGCAGCTAGGGGCAACACGGGACACTCTAAATTCGGCCTTGTATACGCACGTGACGTATATTCAATAAATATGACAAACATAGTACATATTATTTCAAAACGTGTATTATTATATGATAAACCGGTGGACAAATACAAATTTTCCAGCGAATTTCCCAGCGTAGAAAAAATATATTATTTCTCCGGAGCACCACGGAGCCTACTGCGGCTTTCAACCGCTTACCTTGTAATTATATTACCAAAATTGTTTTTCGCGTCTCACTAATAATAATATATGCAACAGCACACCGCTTTCCCCCACAAACGATCGCGTAACGATAATACTATAATTATAATATATAAAACGATAATAGCTTAACCTTAGTAAGGACTTATTGTAATTGTAAAATACCCGAAGTTGATGCTGAATAAAAATCATATTTTTTTTTAATCAAGACCGTGATTAATATACATTTTAATAGTTAATATCCAAGAAGGGGTGTAGTCGATGTAGATTGTTGAACCGGCTAAGGCAAATTCTTTACGTTCGAGTATGTTGTATCATATCTAAATGAAAACTCAAGTGAATATAAATCAAAAATATATCATCGGTAAAAACTAAATAAAATTTCCATTTCTAATTACTACCACTTTTATAAATCGATTGAATTTTATGTTATACGTCATCTACTAGTAAAATATATATCATTTTTTTTAAACATTTATTTGAATATATACAAATACAATCTGTAATTGTGTTTAAAATAATATCATATGTGGTATATAAAAAGTCATGAAAATATAAGGCGATTAATCGCCCAGCAGTAACACTCAGATGCGATATTATACATATTTGATTTTTTTTTTTTTAAATAACTAATATACAAAACTAATTCAATGTACTTCGTTATTTATTCAATTCACCATACATGAATTGTATTGTTTTTGGTAGGTAAATGATATAAACCAGATTTTGGAAGCTTAATGATTGTATGAGTTTCGGCTCTATTTAGTGTATTAAAAAAAAAAAAAATCAGAACTGATTTTGGTTCCCTTTAATTAAAAACATAGGTTCTGGTTCTGTTTAAGGTAAATACTGGTATTTTAAAATTCCAATGATTGTTTCTGTTCATTTTATAAAAATAAATCAAAAATGTATATACACCTACATTTTTGGAAAATGCGTAGGCCGCATAAAAAGAATAAAATATTGGAAGAGCAACGGTTGTTCATTTCTGATTTCCATCATAGGAAAAAAATTAAAACCCGTTTACAGGCATCAATGGTTTTTATACAATTTTGGGCTTTTTCTCAATTCACGCCCCTGGCTGCATGGTCACAGTTTACCGTGTGATATGCACTATTGTTACGTCACTGTCGGGGCCGATCGATTTTAGAATTCGACGTATACGTATTTCCGTTCAAATCCATCTCGATTGAACCGTATTTTTAACGCTACGCAATCGTGCACGGTTTCGCATGAAATAAACACACGAATTTTAACCATCCGACCCGCAGTATTTCGCATATTTCTCCGCTTCCCGGACGTTTACCTTCGTCGTATGTACGCGCGTTGACGTGTATACTATGTAAAATTTATTGATCGCATTACGATATTATATACAGCAAATCGCGTTCTAGTGCGCTATCGGAAGCTTTACAATACAATGTATCAATAGCGCATTAACGATAGCACCGTATAATGAATGATTTGTGTACAATAATATCAATGGATGTAGGAAAACATTTAAATTACAATTTAATAACATTGGTTTTCACTGCATTTGCTTAACCGACGAGATTGATGTCTATACAAACATAAATAACAATCCATGAAAAAGTATTGCCAATAATGTAAAAAAAAAGAAAAAAACATGAAATCCTCGTCCGTTATGAATCGAAAACATTACGATGTTCAAATTTCAATCGTCGTTCGTCGGCGAGCAATGAAACCGATTTCTCCTTCTCTCTATATATTCGGCAGACGTACCACAATATGTGTAATGCTATAGGTAATAAAATTCCATTTGTGATATGATTTTATTCGTATTCGTTATTGTGTATATAATTTCGTTTAAATTATGTTATTATATGTATTATTATATTATTACCTATTGGGATCAAACACGTCGATATGAAGCAAAAAAATATAAAAAGTTAAACATATAGTTTGTGTGTATAAAAAATAATAATATATATTCTCAAGTGAAAACTTCTCTGAACGTTTTCTTTGATCGGTTTTAGGCAAATTGAATTAAATTAAAAAACATCCCTTAACATACTACAATATTTTTAATAGTTATTTTTTTCTTATTGTATTAAACACTGCAAGGAATTTGCATATTCCAGCAAACAATGGTATAACCACAAGTCCGTACCTAGAGGAGAGTTTTAGGGGTTCCACCCCACCCCTCCCCCTCCGAAATTTTTCGTGTCATATTATGTCGTAGTCTAGAATAATCAAAAAACATACTGCGTTTGCATCAAATAAATAAATATAATATTCTTGTGTTTTTGTAGCGTATTTGGAATAATTATAAGCATTACAACTATAGGTACAATGTTCTGAACTCATTTTAAAATCTATTGATGATGAAAAAAATATTAAAATTCCCAGAATAATAGCTTGTCAACAAAACTGTGTGAATATTTTTGTACAGCTATTGCAATACCATTTTTTGACGATTTTATAAAACAGTTAAAACAGCGCCTTCACTAACCATAAAAAAATAATATCTTCACTATACTTTTACTCCCCAATAAACGCACTAACTCTGAATTCAAAGCAAGTGACTTCGAATTTTTAGATTTGGATGCACTTTCAAATGAGTTGAAACTTTGGAAAAGATAATGATGCGATAAACCAATATTGGAACTACTCAAACCATATTGTAACTGCAATGAAAATTTTTCTGAAAATTTAATTTTATTGAAAGTTCTAGCAGCATTACCAGTAACTACAGCCATACCGGAAAAAATTTTTCGACGCTGAAAAGGATAAAAAATTATCTAAGAAATTCAATTGGAAAATAACGATTGACTGACCTAGCATTACTTAGTGTACATAGGAATATTTTTGTTGATCCAGAAGAAGTTATAAACCGCTTTTTAAATGAAAAACAAAGAAACTTAGAGTTTTAACCTATATTATTAAGTTTAATAACTATTTTAAAATTAAGCAAAAAAAAAAATTAGAATGTTTATTTCATTAATAAATATTAGTAAATACTACAATATTATCAATTTTATGCTTTATTAAATAACCTACACAATATTATTATAAAATTAGAAAACAAATTTTTATCTAAGAACTCCTCCCTCCCGAAAATAATGATCAGTTACGGCGTTGCATGTCCCATTATTAATCCATATTGTAATATGTTAGATTGCATCTAGGCTAGCATCATTAGTCGAGTGAGTTACTATAGGGTAGGTTGGTTTAAATACAATTTGAGAGCAACGCAATTGTATTCGAGAAAAATTATGAACGGTGCTCGAGTTCTACAAACGGTACAGCGATGAGGTGGTCAACTATTTTCCAATCATATGCTATTGGCTGATCACTTGTCCTTCGTACTCTATAGATAGTCTCATACCCGTAATTTAAAAAATACACGCAAGTTCTATTTTTAGTATAATTGTTACAATATTGTTAAATAAAACAAATATCAGAATATATTATTGTGTACATGTATTTTTCTTTCCAATATAATCGTTTTCGATCATCGATTCGGTTATGATAGTAAAATTTAAGAATTAATCGATCTGATGACTACAGCATCAGGTTATAATTTACAATTTATTATTAATACAAACCTATACTCGTATATCTGTAGTGTTAAAAGTTGAGGTTTTTTATTTTATTTTATTCATTAATAAATCCAAAAAATATGTTGCACTCGGTAATTGGTGCAAATATGCGCTAACAGGAATATCAAATAGGCATTGGTACTATATTATCGTACTTTAAACAATTGCTAGTTGAGCAGAATAATATATTACTAAAAAAAAAGTATGGCAATACACTAATACTTAATTTACATATATAGGTCGTGTACCTACTTATAAACTGCATAAAGTGATGCAGCACTTCGTACACGACAAACTAACTTTACGTCGAAGCTGCTTGCAGTCGGATCGTATACTAAAATACTCCGACAAACCCCACCTCTCAAGTGTTAAGGTGTGCCCACACTATTGGCTGTACAGTAATGATCGCGTTTTGAGTGCACAATTATAAATGTCGAGCACGGCTTGACGGTTTTCCAATGTAGCATATTATATAGACAAATGGCAATATGCGTTTTCTTTAACTATTCCGAGTTTACGGTTGAGACATGAGATACGAAAGTGTCCGGGGTATTTTGAAAATATGATTACCATTACAAATATACCTATATAACCTATATATAATTTTAACTTAATTTAAACTAATATAAAATTATTATATAGATTTTTTTTTTTTTTTAATTTTTATAAGAATTTAACATGTTTTAATTTACGTCTTGTGAAAAAAGACTACGGGGTTTTTTTTTCAATAGTTATTCAATAAATTTATTTCTTGTGCAGTATTGTTTTCACAACACGATGCACGTAATCCACGAACTATGAAATATTTTACAAACGATAACACTTGATAATAATTAGTAAAAATAAATATTATGCTCGAGAGATTATTATTGCCATTACAATTTTAAACCTAACACGTAGTTTAAGTAAGTACAATTGAATGCAGTATATGTCAGAATAAGCATTGCCAATATTTTACAACGCACATTTATAGAAAAAATAATAGTAGTTAATCATTGGCAACATTCCGTTTATTGTAATTCCTAATAATTAATAGAAACTAGACAATTTGAAATTACAATTATTATAATTATAAATTGTTTAAAAATTTGTATTATATATTTTTATATAATTTGTTAATAATTAATTGAATATTGAATAGAAAAATGAATAATATATTGAAAGAAAAAAATTAAAATAAGATGAAATGTACACTTGCATTTTTATAACCTGATCATGACCAACGATCGAACTGTCGAAGCCAATCGTTACATAAACTTTAAATACTCCCGGCATACATTTCATTATATACTTCATTTTTTTCTTTCAATGTATTATTCATTTTTATATATAATAATAATAATAATATGACACAAATTTATTTCTTCGGTTTCATTATAATATAAAATATTTTATACTAATATTTTTTTAATTAAAAGCAGTAGGTAGGTACTAAAAAAAAAATTTTAACCATCACTATTTTTAATTTAGTTTTACTTTTTCTTTTTTTAAATTATACAGATAAAATAATAAAACTTTTAAAATATTCAAATTATATGCGCACGTGAAAATCATAGAGTGAACATAATCATATGTAAAAATTTGTGCAAAATGTCTTTTTTTTTAATAGAAAAACCTTTTATTTTTTGTAACACCTAATAATATTAACAATATAGGATTCATCAATTATTTTCAGATTCATGTTGAATTGCATATTCTTCTATTAGGTATTAATAATTATCGATTGAAAAGCTATTGACATTATTCAGAATGCATATAAAACTGCCTCTATATATAAATACTAAAAAGTATTTGTAGTTAGAACACTTTTTTGTAGATAGTGTAGGTAATACTGATAAGTTTGTTAAAATCAATTTACTTGTAAAATTTGATTATATTTGTTTTGAGATTAAAAATATTTAATCAAAATTTCGAAGTTGAATTTGCTTTTATCAAATTATTATAACTTTGCAAAAACAAGTTTTTATAGGCTCTTGATGTATTGCAATATCAAATATGTATCTCACTGAACATTTATACATATATATATATATATATACGTTACGAGTTTTTGTGGAAAAAAAATCTAGGACATCATGTTGTAACTTTACGATATAATGTTTTTGTGTATCAATGAGTGAACATCCAGTCTCGATATATAATACATGTTTGCTGGGAGATATTGCACGCAGGCCGCGAATAGGCCGGAATTCATGTAGGACCCGTGTGGATACATTGACTAGGCACATATGAACACTATTGTTGTTCGTTTGATGAACATATTATGCTGTGCGGTGAAAATCTAGTCGGCATAATAATAACATATCTGGCCAAGAGGTGAGATCTGACGTAGTAAAATAATGCAATGGGCAAGGGTGCTGCACAATATTATAATAATAAATTACAATATCATATTATGAGAAAACGCCGAGCACGTGACCGGAATGGCAGCGGTGTTGTGTTGCAAGTGCCCACGTATCTATGTATAGATGTGTACGACGTCGATGGATATGTGGCACGGCGACGAGGTTTAAACTGCAGTAACACGCACTCGGGCGTAATAGAATGATAAAATCAATGTGCCGGTGGCATGCACAGAAACGCGACGATGTGGTGCGTGCCGGTGCCGATGAATGACGGGACGAGTGACGCGAGTCGTAATATAATAGTAAAATAATAATAATATAAAGAGCGTATGAAAACGCGCCGAACAGTCGTCGAATGAATATTGCAAAAATATAATATAATAAAATTGCCTTGGCACAATATCGTATTATATCTGATACGATTCGATGCACAAAACGCAACGATAACATGAGTGCTGATGGCTATCGACACGCGAGTAATGATAAAATAACAGGAGAAAAACCACGACGACGGATGTAGTCCACCTGTATTATAGCAACCTCCGGGCACACACAGCGCCATTTTTTCGTGAGCGAACGAGGCAATATAATAGTATCACGAGATCCGGAAAACAATAAGGTGACATGGGAGAAAATAGTACATAACGTTCGATACGGTGCGTCGCACGACTACGGTAACGGCGGCGGGAACGACGAGAACGGCAGTGTGCGAAAAACGCAATCTCTCATAATATAATATTTTATTTTAATATTAGCTTTAAAAATTAAAAGGCGGCCACGATTATAAACAATATTTTTCATAATCGTGACGAAAGCCGCGGCAACGCGTCACCCAAGATTTTAAAAAAAAAAAAAGAATGGAAAATGTTCAAATAAATTATAAATGGATTTTCAATTAGTTGTATATTATTGTATTGTTAATTTAGAATAATAGTACCAAGTTAATGTCTTCTTTTTTTTTATTAAAACTCAGTTTTACCATATTGTTTGAAAAACAAATAAATTAAAAAATGCATTAAATATTTCCTACAAAACGCAGACAAAAAGAATTCAAAATTGAAAACGGGCTTTCGTATCTGGGTGAATTTTTCATTCGCTTTTTAGTTTTTGGTCTATGTGCGCATAAAAACGACCAGCTTTCAATAGCCTTAAGCGCCTGAATTATTTACAAACAAATAAAATTCAATTTTGCTACCCATGCATGCGTAAATAATAGTTATTATTTTAATATGTGTTTTATAAAGCGGGGTGATTATTATTTTTTTCTCGTTAAGAAAACAATACACCATTTAGTGCTGTTAACGATTCGAACGAACGATACATACACGGGGCTTATGTGAGGCACATAATAATAATAATATGATAATTTGTAACAATAAAGTATTATAATGTTGTTGTACGTAGATCAACGTAAGTATGCGGTCGCGTATCATAATATTACGGACGGTCGGGGCTCAAGCACTTGTGGGGTTTCCGTCGGAACTGCTGTGTTTTTCGTTCCCGCGTTGTGAAAGGAGTTGGTTCGTTAGGTATACATGCAATGTTCCGGAAGGGGACACTGCACGAGAAAAAGTTTGCGGAACAATGCGGAGTATACATAATATAACAATACGCACGTAATATATATATATATATATGAATATATATGACAATTCATGTATAATACATATGCATCTCGTACAGTTACGTCGTTCATTTATTTCCTCGAGGTCCTCGTGCGTGCGCGTGATCGCGGCCCGCGGGTGTGAATATGACAAAAACTATACTTTGTGCACATAATTATTATTGTTAACGTTGTAGATCACCTACACTACCGACCATTTTGAGATATACAAAAAACAAAATAAAACGCACAAAACATAAATAAATGTTTATTTTATTTTTTACGAATTTTTGAATGTCATCAGGCACATATAATTATAAAATGTTGTTAATAATATATATTATATATATATATATACACACACACACATGTGCTCTTCGCAGAAAATCCCCGTATTATGCAATATATACTGGTGAACACGTACACTATAATACTGCGTTACAATCTAGAAAGTTGTTAAAAGTTTTTGTATCACTTATAGTAAGGGTGCTGCTGTTGCCAGCGGTGAATTCGGTACCTGCAGCAGTGTAATATACGTACATATCTTAGACTCTCAAACTTTTTTCGAAGATACACTCAAATATTTTTTAGAAAAATCAACGTTCTTGCCTCCCGTTATTAACAGTTCCATGACGACGCGT
Organism: Chaitophorus viminalis; assembly: GCA_025469195.1. Lineage (NCBI taxonomy): Eukaryota > Metazoa > Arthropoda > Insecta > Hemiptera > Aphididae > Chaitophorus > Chaitophorus viminalis. Next base: position 46,089 of record JAIPRK010001303.1, on the reverse strand, counting down.
GTATAATATTTACTTATTGTTATAAAATATTGACCATTGTTCTATAAATAGCACGCGATCCGCGATTGTTTGACAAAATATTTTCCATTCCCTGAAAGCACGAGCACTTCCGGAACAATAAAAATAACGTCCCTTTATAATATCTATATGTTATATTATATATATATATATATATATATATATATATATCTATATTGCAATATCATCATTTACTCCGGAACATTTCGAATTTCATCCAAGTGGATACGCTGTGCCTGCGTTTTAAGTATATTCCTCAAGTGAATTTTATTTTTTAAGTGTTCAGTGCAAATAGTACACGTATTTGGTGAGTGTAACACAATGAAAAGTGTTCCGAAACATGTACACGTACCACTCTAAAAAGAAAGAAATCGTCTAAAACGATGACAACAAATCTTTTTTCCTAATGTTCCGTAATTTATCAACGAATCGTGTTGATATAAAAACGTACACACTTTTATATTATATCCTTTGCCACCAATGCAAGCGCACTACTATACGGTGATCGCGATCACTGCGCATACATTTTTACGCGGCGACAGATTTAACGCACGAATCGTTTGTTTTACCATTCTCAAAAGACGGTACCTATATCAACCGAGGGTCACGATGCCAATGGGTAGGTTATAGCGAGTGGGTGGTTGACAGTGTTTGATTCGCACCACATATTAAAAAACGGCTCTCAGTCGTTCGACGAAATCGGAGGCGATCCATTATTACTAGGCTGTCGCACTGTTCAACTGCAGTTACAGGGAATACTGTTTATTAATGCTTGGTCCGAATTTGAAAACAATATCACACGGAATGAACGTTTAAAAAAAATATTTCCGAGCCTGCGTGTCGAATATTCGTCATTCGAAGCAATCACATTATGATCACACGCGGGTGACAAAAAATCGAATCCGGTGAAGCATGAATAAAAAATTTGTTGATTTTTAAAATCAAATCAAATGTTAACATGAATAAAAAAAAAAACTCGAAAAATAATGTACATATAAGCTTTTGACGGTTGTAAACGAAATTCCGGTTAAAAATTATTTGAATTATTAAAATAAATAGTATTCAAACGGTGTGATACCGAAAAGTACACGCGATGACAATTGAAGTCGGCCCTTATCGATTATCCACGACCAATTATGTGATATGCAGTCGTATTACGTAGTGGAAAACATCAGGAGAGTTTCATATTTTTACACTCGGTGTATCATCTAACAAAAGAGATAATATAAAAAATGTTTGTAGTTTAAAAAACTTATTTGTTACTAAGTCAATATCTTTTTAATCGACTAAATCAAATGTTTGCTTGAAATTTCTTAGAAAAGTTTTAATTTAGAAATGGTAAAAAAAACTGAAAAATTAATAAAAATTGATTCGAAACGAGAATTTCTTTATCGATTTTGGTACAATTATTAATTAAAATATGTTTCCAGAGATTATTTATTATTTATAATCTGGATGAAATTTTTCACAAATCATCGAATAATATCACGGTTCGCAAATTATATTGTCTATGACTACCTACTTTTTAATAATCGTCATTTATACCAACAACTCCGGTAACCCGCTGTAAGTTTGGCTGGTGAGAACTGAGAAGAGAACAAAAAATAGTTTTCAATGTGATGTAACTCACCAAATATAATTTTTACACAATTCATAAATGTATTAATTATTTATAAAATCATTTCATATAAATTATTAAACTCAATAACCACAGTCAAATCTAGTAAAACAAAAAATAATTTTTACTATCAGTTTTAATTTTGAACATATTTTATAAAACCTAATTTTTTTTTCATCGCATAAAGGACAATGCATATTTTGTATCTAGCAAGTTAAATTCGAGTATCCGTTCTCTATATAAACCACATTAAAATAAAATAAAATAAAATGGAACTAATTGTCAGCTGTAACTTAATTAACATGAACATCCGATAGAAATTAAAATGAAAAAAAAAAACAGACATCGTCGCGTCCTACGACGATTTTTTGCTTTTACAATAGTGAATAAAAAACTGAATTTAAAAAATTTCCAAATTCAGGCCATTGAGTTTATTCCAATAAAAACGGCTGGCACTATTTTACATTGCGCTTATCTTCGTTATTGTTTTATATAACGGGGACGGTCCATGTACCATTTTAATCTGACCTGTGTTATTTTTTAAAATGTAATACTCTAGAGCTGAAGTAAGAAAAATAGTTACTCGATACAACGATAAAAAAACATTGCGTGTTTATTTAAAATTATATACTTAATATAGTATAATATGTTCGAGCAATACCATTATTACCTATCGCAATCTAATAATAAGAGCGCATGTGGGCACCGACACTATTGGTGATAACTGATAAGGAAAGCTAAGGCTAATTTATTACCGTTAACGGGGACGGTTGTCGTTCGTTACTCTTGTGAACGTTATTACCTCGTGATTGTTGTGATTTTTTTTTATATTTTTTGCTTTCTTGTTTTTTTTTCCCCCGAGTAAAATAATTGTGTCGCTTGAGTTTTTGTTAATAATTCGAAGTTACCATCAATCAACACCACCAACACCGTCCACAGCCAATTAACGGTTTTTATTAATATATATTTTATATGCTCTTATTATTATTATTATTATTATTAATAGTTTATATTATTCTGTACAGATTACTTATCTGTTTATTCTGTATTATTCTTCCCTTTGCTGGCCGGCACCATTGTATCACTCATAAAGTCATAAATATTAACCATTACCTGCAGTGTATTGTTATGACTTTTTATATTTTAATAGTATTCCGTGGAGACGGCAAACGAAAATTACCCTATTACTGATTTCTTCTTTACATACAGTCTACAAAAACTTATACACTCGAAACAGTATAAATAAACATTTTTTGTAGAATTACTACTGTTAACAGCTATCAAACTCATCAGATATTTTAATTGATCCTAGTAAATTTCTTACTTATATTTATGACGGTTCAACAGCTATTAATATTATTATGCATAATTAGTTATATTATAACTCATTTCATTTCATTTGCACACTGTAGTGTAGTCGGGTACATCATATACGTGTTGTAGGTAGTTTTTGATTTCTGGCCCACTGTATTTTAAAAGTGTAAAAAGTGGCCCTCTATAGCAACTTCAAGATGGTTCGTCCCTGCCTTATAACAATGATATTATTGCGCACATCGTTATTGGATAAAATACAATAAGAGTAGACCGCGGGAGCCAGGAAACAAAAAAAACAAACGCCAAGTCCGCAAATCAAAAGCAAACCGCATAATATATTATAATATCAGTTCGATGTCAATTATAACAATAAGCCGCGACGCCAACTGCAGTATACACGCGTTTGCCACCACACATATATTATTATTATAATATCATCACGATCTGTACAAAATAATGTTGTAAATATTATTATAAACAAAACATTTTATTGAATGACTAGGGGAGTACGCTGATGACGACGATCCAGCGAACGGTCGAAAACGCAACGGGGCACGTCATTACGACACCGTGCATTTGTCTTCGTTCTCGTAGTTCTCGTAGCCGATGTCGACGACAGACGTTTCCAGTTGACCACCAGTCAATATGTTGTTGACCACTGCCCTTGCCAGATACCCGGTAGTGGTCGAATATTTGGCCGAAATGAAATCGTCCATATTCTCGGTGCGCACCAGTTGCTTGTCCTGCAAACGTCGAACGTGTGACCAAAACGTACATAGATTTATAGGGAGCCGATGTGGTGTGGTGGCTCGAAGAGTTGACCACTACACGGTCACGACCATCAGTTTGATGAAAACACACACACACACACACACATACACACGCGCGCGCGCACTGTATAAGCTCAGAACACAAACTGGAGGGGGAGGCTAAAAGTTCATAACGGTGACTTCGGATTCAATACTAATTCGATCACCTTTAATATTATTGTCTTAGTACACTATCATATAATGCTATACTTTTTACAATTTCTTACGTGTTTAATTTTGACCTCCCGCTATCTAATATTCAATTTTCGATAAAAAAAAAAAATCTAATGTTTAGAAAGGAGATTTTCAAGAAACATGTAGTGCAAAATAGCCGGAATATAAGATTGAAATTAGGTTCAGATGAAAACCAAAACCGACATGATCATGGCTCAAAATCAAGTTGTAAAACATTATGTGATAAAAAAAAGAAACTTGTTTTATACTACATTGTTGTAAGCAAATTTGGAAATTCACTAAAAACCACAGAAATGTATTAAATTATTTGTTCATTGTTATATCAATAAAAATTACTTGGCTTTTGTTTTGCTTTTAGAATCATAAGATTTATTTACAAAAGGTACACTCAATTTTCTGAACACTATAGTGCTCAAACTCGCTCGTAAACTAGAAAATATGCGTCTATAATATATCAAAATAAACGATGTTTCCGGACGTTTTACTTTAGTATTACCTTGCAAAATATTCTGTTCGCCTCGTTCACTAGATTGTCTAAATTCAGCTCCTTCAATGTGAGTTCTGGATTGCGTATAAGGATCGTGGAGACTATGCACAACAGCTGAAACATAATAAGTTAATGTACATATTGTTACGATAGAGATGTGTTATATATTGAATAATACATAATACAACTAGCTTTGTTAACAATATTTGACGTCAAGTCTTTAGAAATAATATACAACTATACAAGTAACGGCTACTAATCAAATGCGTATTGAGCACATTTTTCAATTTTTTACGAATGTATCGTACGTGTGATTCGAAAAAAAAAATTCATAAACAAAAGAATTTATCAATTTTAATCAAAACTAAACGAAAACCACTAAATAAAATATTTTCTTTTGTCGATTTATTTATCTATATACATTAAGTAACGGAGAAAAACAATAAAGATTGCGTTTGCTACCGACTGTTGAAATATTAATGACTTTCAATTTAAAATGGTTATTATAATATTCTAAATATTTATCTTGTTTTCTTTTTCCCCCTTATTCCTCCTCTAAACTTCGTCTATATGATTTAATTGGCTGTTAAAATCTAACAACAACTTTGCTGCTTTTCACCGTTTTCATATCCAACGTGAAATCTGTTATGATATAAAAACAACGGAAAACTCGTAGCCGAATCTTTGCAAATGACTAAGAGTCTAGCGCGCACGCTCGCGCTGGCATCGTATCAAAGCGGCTCCCGCTAATGACTGTTTGGGACAAGCAACCGAGCCCGGGCGGCCTGTCATCGGCACACTTACTCCGCGGAGAGAAACCACTCGATTTACCGAGTAACGCGGACATGATAAAATGTTAAAACTTATCCTCCGCCTTCGTCTGCGTTATTCTATTGCCGTCACTATTTAGGTACCTCGACGATGAGTTGCCTGTACTCGGGCTTCTCTATCTGGTTCAACATGTTCTCGACGTACAGCGCGAACTGCAGTTCCGAGTGGGACATGTTGTTGATGGTGGGCTGCTGAGGCAGGATTTGGTTCCGAACCCGAATGCCCTTAGGTGTACGTCTGAGTATGTCCCACACCTGATTGTAGAAATGATTGGGCACCCGGCACCAGCATCCCTCGAGTTGGCGTTTTTGAAACATGCTTATCCTGAATGAAAAAAAAAATATAAAAATAAAAATGGTCAATAATTAAAAGATATATTTATATCAAAGGTTTAACTATTACAAATAATTGAAAAATACAACGAAATGTAAAACGAAGTAGCTCCATCTCATTGTCACGATTCATCAAAACGTTAACCGAAAACCCGTTTTTCGATTGTTTTTATTCAAATAACACTGTACGAATTAAATAACAATTTATAAGAGTGTACTTGTCAGAAGTATAAGCGCACGGGAAATTTCTCGCATTCAGCTGCGTATTCACCTGCGTATACGTGATCGTATATGTATCTGTTTACTTTTTAAATTCTTTCTGAGGTGTCTGTGATAAGACAGCCATAACAGTTTTTGATTCGTTATCATATTTAGTTTGGAATAAACTACGAAGACAACTGATGAGTATTCTTCAACTACACTTTTGTTTTTAATCGACTACTTCACTTTTCCTTTTTAATATTTAAACACTGGGTAGAAAGTTTAAGTTTGCATAAAGTATACAAAAATATGAAATAAATGTTTGAGAATACCATTTACCAGGACTAAAAGTTGTAATTCAAATTTGCACAGCTATAATTAGTAATATGCTCAGCTGATTTTTAAGGATTTATGGGTACATTCTTTTTCTTTTTAAACAACCTTATATCATTTCAATTATTGATAATATAAACTAATAAATAAACTTTCTTCTAAAATAAACCATAAACTCTTTTCTGCGTGTATTCAAATATTTATTAACACTCCAGTTGAAAACTCAAATGTTGCATATTTTATCGTTGACGTACTTTAAATTTTAAGTAAAATATTATGAGACGGTCTGTGAATATCTTAGTAAGGACTTAAACAAAGCAAATGATTAAAAATAAATGTTGTTTACATTGTTTATTTTAGTATTTTTTATTGTATGCATTTTATATTGTTTAATATCGTATCATACTGGCTTCGATTAAAATTTAGTTATATTAAATATCTATCAGTTATAACATATACATTTAAAATAACCAATAATTATGGTATAATTTAACAACTCCAAAGTACTTGTAAATATAATTTTTAAGTTAAAATGACTATTTAAAATTACCCACATTACTAAACATTGTTGTATAAATAAATTAAAAAAGTATTAATGCGTCTGAATAAAATAATAATAATGGATGTCAAAATCGAAAACTTTAGTTCTCAATATATTTATAAATTGATGAATAGAGAAACATGAAATTCACATCCTCGTGGGTTTGATTTATGAGACTACATTTCTAAAACAAAGCATATTTCGATACTATATTAAAAAAAAAAAAAAAAAAACACTGAGAAATTACAAAGTATGATACAATAGCAACATAGATATACATTCACCAAAACAATATAATTTGATTAACAAATCGTAAACATGCATAAATATTGTAGTTTAATTAGCATTGATGTTAAAACGCACAGTATGTTTCCTCTTCCTAGTAGATAGTTAGTACCCAGAAATATAATTATACAGAACAAATAACACAATACGATATATAGTAAAATAATAGAATATTTTAATGTAAATAGCACGTCTATTTTATACGATTGAACTTTGTACAACAAAAATGTTTTCTTTCTTACACACTTAAGTGTTTTAAAAATCAACAGCGCAAAAGGTACTCGAGAATAAAGCTACGTGCTCCGTATAAATAGTAAATAGTATAAACTTACTGCTCTTTTCGCGCCCACTCTTTGACTGTCAATATTTTTTGCAACAACTGCCGGATGGCGTACGGACTTAAGTTTTCAACCATTTTCGTTTCTTTATCGGTTTTCAATTGTAATTTCATTGCTTCTAAGACCCATCTACAAATAAGAATACAAATAATTATTGATTTTTTAAGATTTTACAGTAAAGCATAACACTAAATAATTAATACCATAAAATAAATTTTAGAGCATATTTAGTATTTTTGCGATTTACTAAATCTATTATTAATTATATACATATATTATATATTCTTAAGTTCATTTTATTAATATTAAATATTTATATACACCTAATCATAATAATAATTAATTATAAATGAATCATTTTATACAGCACGAATCCCATCATTCTTCTAGAATTAAAATAATGAGTACGTAATATTAATGTAAGATAAGAGTAATGATTTTTGTTTGTAAAATATTATGCCCACCCGTAATAAGAACAGATTCTAGAAACTCCGTTATTAACTAATAAGATTTAACTAATATATTTTTAATAATTTTTGGAGAAAAATAACAGAAAGAGGGTTAAAAATGCACCGGGTGTGCAAACATTATATGACGAAACTCATACCAACTAGAAAATTGCAAAAGGGTGGAAAGGACGAATTGAATACCTTTAAAAATGGTTTCCATCTGAAAAAATGTAGGAATACACACCAATAATAAAGGACTATATATTTTTTTTCAAATAGACTTTACACATTTAATGTATTGATTCTCTCAGAATTATACGAAAACTGATACAGAGATTAAGTGAAATAAATAATTGTTATTAAACATACAATTTGGTGTTAACCATTAAATACCGACATTTTAGATTCTGAGTGAAGAAATATATATATATATATATATATTAGTTTTACGTTGTATTGATAGTTCCACTCCGTACACGATTACAAAGAAGTTCTTTATAATCGGGACTCCGTAAAAACATTTTTGATTATTAAATCTGCATTAATAATGTACCTATTTGATAATTCATTACATTAAAATTCGATTACTATGTATTATTACATATCAATATGAAAGTGTGTATCACTTCATTTTTAAGTGTCGATAGGAAATCGTTCACATTACCTACGTATTATTAAAGCGTATAATGGACACGTAAAACGATAAATTCGATCACAACGGCGCGCTTCGTATTTTATACCGAAAACTATGTGTAGTTACGTACAATGTGAAAATTAAAAATTTGTAAAACATGGCGATTATTTTATCACTTTGGTGATAAAACATTTAAAAGCACTTCTATCGAAATCAAAATGAGTTTTCCACGTTTAATAAGAAATCAACTTCATCCGAAATCCTAAATTCAATTTTGTTTCTCTTCACTCGTCTGCATTACGTATGGAAATCGGTTCCTGAACAATGACCGTGCTTTGAAGTAGAGTTAATGGATATTACCTTTTATCGAACCAACCAGCCTTGAAACCCTTTTACAAATCCGCTTATAGCGTTTTATACATTATTGGTGTTTAGTGCTTATATAGTATCGTGTTGTTATTATTATTATAATTTATGAGTTGGCAAGGCTGGTGTTTTTTTTTTTCGCGTTTTTAACTATTTTCAGATAGTAAACACGTACAACTATATGTGAAACGATAAAAAACATAAAAAAATGTGTCTACTGACTTATGGCGGACAACGTTAGGCGTACGTTTCGTCAACTGTTTTACAGAACTCGTTTCAATAATTATATTATTCATTGTCAACTTTTAATCGTCTTCAAAATTCAAATTGCCTACCGCGCGCGGAACGCCACGAAATCGTTAATACTTGCGTTATATAATATTAATGTAATTATTATGTTCATCACTTAGTGCGAACGAAAATTACACGCCATTCGAGTTTAATGTCATAAACGTATTGATTTCCATATCATCGAATTATCTTAATAGCATTTGTGCGCATCCGGAATTGATACTCAAAAAGGCATTATAGTCACATGAATGAACTTTACTTAAAATAATTACTATCGTTTGTATGTGACGTATATGGTATATTATTATATAATACGCCGGGTGTAGCTGTATAAAACCATCGAACAATAAACACGCAAATAATAACGTATGCAGCGAAATAGTTAATATAGGTCACAATATCGCGAAACAATAAAATGTGTTAACTACTAATATTGCATTACAACAATGGTTTGTAATAAATTAAGAAAAAAAAAATGTAAACTAAGTATTTATCCACGAAACACAGTTAATGAATGTGATATAGTTACGCTGCGGGAGTTGTGGAAAAAATCAATAATTAATAGTTAAGTGTTTCATTAAATTTACGGCTCGACGAGTATATATTTATGAACTTCTCGATAATAAAAAAAAAAAACAAAATTAAAAATAACACCGAGTCCGTGGGCACAACTCCGCGTGAGTGTAATATCGAAAAAAAAAATAATAATAAATTAAATAGAGATAATTAAATGTAATTTATTAAATTCCCGTTGTTTGTAATGTTGCGGCGCGAGATAATCCACCGGCTACGGACCAGCGATTATTTCGGAGAATGTCAAGAGGACGTCGCATTATAATGTTATGTACAGTTGTGTACAGTACATAATATAATCAGTTCGCTTTGTACTCAGGAGAGTCTTGCGGTGCCCGCGGGAGGCCCTGCGGTGGTTTTTTATTTTTTCATTCATTTTTCGCGTCGTCGTGGAAAAACATCGCATAACTTTAAATAATAAAATAAAATATATCTCGCACACGCGTTAGATATACGAGATGCAGAGGTTCAAATGCGGTCGTATTAATCGCCACGCGCACTTACCCCACTCTTATTTTCAATATTCCTTTGAACATATCCGGATTAGTGCCGATCAGCCTGCCGCAGTACAGAATGATCTCCTGTTGCAGCACCGCTTGTATGACGTTGTACGGCTGTATGGTGGAATACATTATCGCGTGTATCGCCGCCGGCGTCATCGGCTTGTCGAAAACCGTTTCCTTTTGGTCCACCACACCGACGGTGAGCTGTGACGGACGGCACGTATTAGTATGTAATTATAGTTATACACAATATTAACATGTGATTGTCTCATCCATCGTAAGCCGGGAAATTTCTCGGGAAACGTCATCAACGTTGATCAATTTGATTATGAAAATCATAATAATGAAAATGACGTGATCATTATTTAAATGTTTGACGACATAACGTACAACGTTTGAACTGCGAAAGAAAGGAATGATAAACACCGCTTTCTATCAGTTTTCATTCGCATATCTTATAGGAGATCCCGCTCTTGTCCTACATTTAAATCCTTACGACGGATCCATGCATCGATGATCGTTTTGAGAAAAATTTAAATAAATATTAATAATAATAGATAATTAGCTTGAAGATTTACACGGAAAACGTCACATGATTTATTATCAAAAATTAAAAACCTCTTTTCGATGGTGTTAATATATATAGTTGTAATGTTAGTTGATAGTAGACAAATAATGGTAGACGATACAATTAATATCATGACTACGCGAAATTGTTAAATATAACGTATATCTCTATAAAATTTAATAATCATAATAATAATAATAATAATAATAATAATAATAATAATAATAATAATAATAATAATAATAATAATAATAATAATAATAATAAAGAACATGATTAATTGCGTTTTCCGAGATATTGCTTAGTTTACGATGAAAATAATGACATAAAACAAAAATATATCTTATTGTATATATAATATACGGTTTCTACCTGTTTCCCGTTTACCAAAACAGTGGTAATAAATGGACTGATACTGTCGACTGTATGACACAATAAGCTACTGCAATATCGAACGGCTATCCAATAGTGCAAACAACCGGCGTTGTGGTATAAATTTGTCAGATGCTCTCTAACTAAAAACATAATAACATATATTGCCGGGAAAAGAAACCAAAATCTAAATTTTACGAAGCACTGAATGTCGAAATCAGTTTAGCCTCGTATATTCACATACATTTTGTAATATTAGATACTAAAAATAGTGATGGTATTTATCGCAATAGATCTAGTGACGGTTGTGCATTACCAATATTACGGACAAAGACAGTTTGCAAATAAAAATTAAATACACAATAACAGTGGCGGATTTTCAACAGTTTCTTGGGGAGGGGGTCCTGAAAAATTATATGTATTTCTAGAGTATACCACGTGTCAAATACTCGATTACAATCATGGAGACATGGGATATAATCTGTATAATTTACAGCCATCGTCCATCACTCACTGCTATTATGATAAAATTAAAATAAAACATTATATTATAATATATATAAGATAATATCGGCGTCTGGGTAGCTCAGACCCCATAGACCCCCCATACACTCACCACTGCACAATAAATAAAAATTATACTAAACTTTGGTCAATAAGTCAACACTACTTAATCCTGAAAATAAACGAGAAGTATTCAATAACGAAACCTAAGTCTAAATTGTTTTATAAAATTTTGAATGTTTTCAATATAAATAATACACAACTATATTGTTTTTAATAATTGTTTAATAATTTTTTTTTTTATATAATTATTAATAACTAATCAGTATTTGAAGTAGACACGCGGATCACCGAATCAATACGAATGAACTTTCCCTCATTGTTGATAAATGTCAAATTATCTCATTTAACCCCAACCACTCTCCTATTAATTTTAATCATTATAATATATACTTAATTAACGATTTTTATTACTTTTAGTGTATCATATATTATGGACTTTGAAGTGACTAGTTTTATACAATTATTTCATTTTTACTGATCGTGAACGAAAATTACTATTTATAAAATGTATCGTAATATAGGATTCTTATGTCATCATAATATAATAACCATGTAACTAACCATTTTTATGTATCTAAAAGCTCACTATAATTTGCCATTAATATTTTAGCATACAGAAAATTATTATTATTTGTTAAATTTATGCATCTTTATTTATTTAACTACGAGGTTGATGATAGTATAAACTTCAGTTAATATTGTGGCTCCTGAATTGTATCATCAATGATCAGTCTATTACTGTTGTGTCTGTTTTTGTAATTCTGTGAAAATCTCTGTCACACTATTCGTACTGACTATGGAACTTTTTGTTAATATTTATCAATAAATTCAGTGATGAACTCAGTTTAATAATCATACAAATTTCATTCTACACCGTGGCGTAGCGACATGAAAGCTCGGAAGAGTCGAGTAAAACTTATTTTGTTATCAAGTTATTATAAGTCCATCAGCTATTACAAATATTGACTGATGAAATAGAGGGAAACGACAGACGAGATAAAAGTTCACCATTCGGAACGAGAAAAGAATATGATAAAATGTTACGAATGATGTATACAGAACCGAATACACGAATAGTCGAGTAAGACAGATGACAAGAAAATGAAAATATGAAGATTGATGTGTGATGTTATTAGATTCAATGGAAATCTTGGAAATAAGTTAGTACATATTATGTATGTATGTGCTTAATACATAATTATATACAATCGAATATACACTGCTAATGTATTAGCATGTCAAAACAATAAAATATATGGTATAATATCTAAGAAAAAAAAACTAAACTGTAAAAAAACAAGGCTTAGTCTGGTAAGAAAGAGTATAAAATAGAAAAAACTCAAGCCGATAAGAGTGTAATAGGTCAACGCATATGCGATAGCTGAATGTTATAAATTGGATATCTCGGTTGAATATTATATATTACGAGGTGGAGCTGTCACGTCAAAATGGATGACTTCAATATTGTGCGAAATAAAATTATGTAACGTTCTAGGTTTCTACAACCGTGATCTAATATCATTGTCCTCATATAATATATGCTTGTCTGGATTTAACTCGATTCCAGTTCTTATCGATACAGTACCTAATCTGTTTAATGAATAGAAAAAATAAACTCTTACTACTGAAAAACAAAACGCCTCATATCACTTAATTATTATTCCATTTATATGTATGCTTAAATAACGCGCAATATGTGCATAGTTTTACCCACTGTGGTAGTTTTCATGACGCGTATAAATGTGCAAATATTTTACTCACTAGTCACTAGGCCACATGGAAGTTCACGCAAAAGGTATAATAACTGATAAGAAATTCCCAATATCAACCTCGTAGAGCTATCGATTTATTCTATGCCATTTTTCACAAATAACAATAATTTTTAGAGTGTTATCTTATCATTGTATTATATTACTTGTATATCCGTTTAGTTCCTTTTCGAAACTTTCTCTTTTCAACAATATCCCGTAGAGCTGCGCTTGTGAGAATAGGCCCACTCCATTTCGTATTGCTTGAATAATTTCGTTAGTACTCTTATTTTGATAGAGCTGTAACGTCATAACAAATGCAATAAAATCGTGTAGCTATACTATACGTACGAATATACATTGTACAGCTATTATGCCATTACTCATTACATTTCAATCGACTTGCAAATGCTAATTTATTTATACAGTACAAAGACACTTTTCTACATTATAATAAACGCGTATAGGCATACATGAAGTAATTTATACTGTCTGTTTCAAAGTTGAAATATTGTTGCCGCGTGTTACTATGATATTAATATATATATAATAATAAGGATGATTATTATTCGAACTCGGTATTTCGTGGAAATTATATTAATATATTATCATAAAGTTCGCGAGCACGGTATTTTATTTAAATTAAGTGAGGTAGGTACCAACTGAAATATGTTTAAAAGTTTTTGAATTTACATACAACTCTTAACCGATTTTCTCATATTACTTTTTTCGTTAACACCACTGTTTTAATATAGGTATAAGAAAATGCAAAACTTTACTCGATACTGGGTGGACACTGGACATAAAACATTTTGGTTTTGTAAAACACTCTTGTTCAGTACTATGATATCGTTGTAAATTCAAATATCAATATAATATATTTAAACGTGAACTCGAGTGCTTACACAAAATTATTTTACTTCAAATAATCCGTTTACAATAAAAGCACGTCGGATCTCGGATATTATACCTATATTGTATATATACATATTTTTTTTTTTATAAAATTCTGTTTCTTTTAGCTTTTAATTTACTGTAAAACCAATTTTGTAAATTCGTTTTAATATTTACCTCTATGTTTATAATATCTTCCGTGTAAACCGACGCTTTGGGTACATCTGTCAGACTCTGATAGCCTCTATAATCGTACTCTAATTGCTTGAAAGGTTCAAAGTCGAAATGATTTGCGCTAACATTGTTCATAAAGTCCAAATGTTCTATAATGTTATAACAGCATTCAACAAATAACACGCAAAATCGCTGTTAAATATATAAGGCTCACCCATACACGACGAAGACAGTAAATTTTGTAATCTTCCGATCCTCACTTTAATGCCATCGCAGTGGCCTTTCTTCAGCATTGCAAATAAATCCAACATCTCCTCGAACTGCGGATCCCTATAAACCATGTTAAGAATAATAATTACGGACGTAGAACATCGCGATGTCTCTAAAACTTTCGTTATTTCCGAATAAAATCGTTCGCCCCGTTAAACGTTTTATAAAATACTTTACGCCCGTCGCCGCCACAAAAATCGACAAGTATCCCTCACTCTCTGTATGCACGTTTCCAGCGACTACTGAGATACCCGCGAGAGTCTATCCCACAAAATATTTAATCGGTTTACAAAAACAGCCCGTAGGTAATAAACCTGCGAATTGTACATAATGTGTTGTGTTGGTTATACCTCATGTGCTCTTCTCGTATCAGCAAACAGACCGTAGGTCTACCAGATAACCGCCAAAATCTACTGACGAATTGTAATTCGGTTTTAATGTCATCAATCAGAAGTGACATGTCCCGATATAGGTAGAACTCGGATACTTCGAATATAAGAGGATAGCACATAACTGTCATGCCGCACACTCTGTACATCTAAACACAGATTAATTGATTAATTGCAAACGAAACGTTCAATGTAAGTATACCAAAACTTTACTTTACTGGTCCCAAGTGCACCTATTGGTCGCAACGGCCTTCCGGTTAACTTCAACTTGCTATTAATACCCAAATATTTGTATACCTAAATAAGACGGGATATTTTTATGTAAATGTTGAGAAAATGTTCAAATCGAAACGCTTTCGGTTCACGTGGGAGCGTGAATATACAATAGCACTTTCCGCCTTAGAACTTGAACAGAGTTATATATTGGGCCTTATAACTTATGACTATGAGATAAAACTGACCAAAATATAGATCAAATTCGATCTTATAAGTTTTTCCGCACTAAACCACTTTTATCGCATTTGCAATTTATGTGATATTTTTTTCCATATTTTCTTCTATTTTTCAACAAAAAAACTCGAACCTTGAATGTCAAAATCCTACTGGTTTTTTTACTTGATTATAGTTATATTTTTTTCAATTTAAAGGTAAAAACTCAAACTTGATCATCAGTTTTGTAAGTAGCACTTGTAAATCAGCATTGTTCAAATAACTTAATTCTCTCTAAATCTTGGGAAAAGTTTGGTCTTTGAACAAATGTAAGTTTATTTTCGTGTACATACATAGGGTAAAGGAAATAATGTTTTTACATTTTTTCAAAAAAATATACTTTTGTATCTATTTTTATGTCCATTAAAAAGATTACTTCCAAATAAAAGTTATTCGGCCAAAATAACTCGGATTACCTTATCTTAAAAGTTATAAGTCAGAACACATAATTTATAATCATCGATGATGTTTATAAAAAGCACAATACCACAAAACTTTTATTTTTAAACAGAAAATAAAACTGTTTAAATTCTAATTAATCACGTATAGACTTGTGTAGACTACGTATTTTTACGTTAAGTGCTTACATTTTAATTCTATTATTTTTCATAATTTTAAGCCGTGTTTTAAGAATTTAAGTTGGAACGTACAATTTTTAATTATACATAAGTGTTCTCGAGAACGTTTTGAGTGTAGCTTTATTTTGAAAATACCACTCGATAATCATACAAACATATAATAAGGACTGATTTATTGACCTTTTGATTTTAAACATTACACAATAATGCAATCATATTAATTAAAGATGATGTTTAGTTTGTAAATTAGACATTTTTTAACCTACGATATTTTAGAATTTTTCACAACTCATGATTAAAAATCTAGAAAATTAGTTTAAATTGTCTGTGCTTTAAAATCCCAGTTCGGTGATGATTTAATAAAAACTACCAATTTAGTTTTTCCCGGACGAAAAAGTTATTTTTATTATTTCAGTGGTAAATTCAACTCGCTTATACAAAACACCATCGATAAAATATAATCGTACAGGTATTACATAAAGATGACTGCTATACTTTCATCAGCTGAGTAGACGACCAAATCTGAACGGGTTCGACTTCGTGTGGCGTTTGCGTCTGGATGCCGTATGTAGCCATCATTGCTTGCAGTCTCATGGATTCGGCTATGAGAACCACTTGAACAACTAGATCCGTAGCGGTACCCTACAACGTACAAGGATATAAAAAGTTAATCGTGGACACACGGATGAACGCATGTGATGAACAACACCAGGTCGGAGCAAACTAATAGCCGATTGTAGCAAGGAAATATTTAAGGCGAAAACAACAGCAGCGTGTACAGCTTGTAAAAGGGCAGTAGAAATGAAAGCTGGCAAATAAATACAGGCGAGGTTACAAAAGGGACAGCAACGGGAGCAATGGGTCCAATCTCCATATTAAGAAAAATAAAATCAAATTGAATAATTTGATCGTTTATTGCATGACGCGTATATAGTTATATTACAGCTCGATTATTGTCAAACCATAAATAAACATAACTGAAACGGAACTAAACAACTGAAAGCTTTTCAAGTCCAATAGTAAACTTTACTAAAAATAAATAAAAATTGTAATTTCGTTGCAACCACGCATATAGTGTATAGGTACAAACCGATAATAATCTTTTTATATTTTTCTAACTATGACAATACCGATAGTAATTTTCAACGAAAACCTATTGTTTTAATCTTTACTACAACTAAGAAACTTATGCTGTTGATGATTTTCACGAATGACGAAACACTTTAAACTTAATAACTTTTGTTCATCTTTGCCCTATGTCGGTGTAGGGTTATTTTTAAAGGTCGGTTAACGAAATCCAATAGTTTACGATACAACAAACATTAATTTCTTCTTCGTAACTCAAAATATTTTTGACTGTACAAATGTGTATAAATTAATGAGGGACCGATCCGACGCTTTAAATCCCTTCTCCTTCTAGCACTCCCTGTGGGCCCCACAAATGTCTATGCTAACCCTAAGATAATCTATATTAATGCGCCCTGCTCCCCAATTTATAAATACATATAGTCCTGTGGTGTAATAATAATACTAAATATGTTTATACGCCGTTGTCGCACCGTTAATTAACTATTCGCTTAAGCGGTAGTAATAATAATATATAAAGAATGATTTTTTTTTAGATTCTGTTTTTTTTTTTTTTTCATTTTATTGGGAGGACTACGTTTGTGAAAATGGATTTTCGTGGTATCGTGAAAGGCATATAGGTAGGTAATCATAGCAAACGCAATAGGAGAAATAGTGACGAACAGTATATATAACGTTATATAAACCAGTACCTACATGGACGATGTACGGGACAGTTTTTAATATACACAAGAACTCATGGAAATTCGTTCACGCCAGGTGTCCTGGGCAAATGCAAGGAAGTGTAAATATTATAATGCTGTATAAACACACAAGGCAACGGGGGATGGAAAGGATTTTTAATTAAAAAAAAAATACGTCAAGATATTTGAGGAAATTCAAAACAAATATCGCATACACGCGAGATGTATATTATGTCAAACGCACAGTATAAATCCTTACACTGTATGTATAAATAAATAGTATTTACGAATGTGCGAGTCCGTTATATAAGTATATATCATTTCGATTTAGCTGCACGGATTATCAAGCAATCTTGTTCTTTGACAAAGTCAGAAACACGAAGACCATTAAATAAATTTTTTTCGTAAGAATATACGATACACATATATACTATATATAATAATACGCATATAAATCATAAATATTTATAATAACAAATAGAACTTAAAATTTAAATCATTTGCATAAGTAACTATAGTTAATTAATTTGTGTAATAAATGTGGTTTCGTTAAATAATGTCTTCAAATAAAACTCAATTTACACGAGAAAATACTTTACACGATACATCGCAGGCTAGCAAATTGCAAGCATATATTTGTATAAAATACAACCGGAGTGTATTTACGAGCAATTACAAACTTCAACGATATTATTTCTATGCTATAACATATTAATCTACTGAAAATTTATCAACGAAAGAAAAAAAAGACGATTTGAAATTATGATCAACCCGACGCATAAAATGCTTAAACAAGTGCTTATCAAATTGAATAAAATTCTAATGCGCAATCTTCATATCATTACTCTAATTATAAATTAATGTTTAAAAATTGATTGGTTTTACAAGTATTTATAATATTACCGTTATGTGACCATCAAGTTTGTTTTATAGCAGTGCAGGTAAAATAGGTATAGGTCAGCGAAAAAACGGTAACCAAAGCGTAGTTATAGCGTACGTATAGACTTTTAATTGGCAATTTGCGAGCACACTCTTATTTATTTTGTGTTCATTGTATTTCCTTGTTTTACGTATTATTCTTATGATGTTCGGTTCGTGTAATTAAAACGTGAAAAACGAAACGACGAAGGTTCATTTTCCAAACATTAGAGACACGGAGTTAATTGTCTAAAACAATCGTATTATACTACATTCAACTACTGACTCGATCCAACGTCAGTCAAAAAAATAGTTATAAAATAGTTATATTAATGTTTAGCTAAGTATTACTTCTTCTTTGTCTTTTTCTCTGAATATATATATATATATATATTAAGTGCAAAAAATCGGGTTTTATTATTCACGCTGTTATTTTTTGTCATTAAAAACTAAAAAAAATTCATGAAAACTCCAGGCTCAGTTTTCAGAAAGAAGAATTAAACTATGCACTATATAGTACGTAACAACAAGAAAAAAAATAAGTAATACTTCATTAAGTACGTTTAAGTTGAGCCATAATAGATATTTTATTGGAAATACATTTTAGATCTGAGTACCTGAATAACACAAGAATTTCCGAATTCTATTGTAGTATAGCTGAATGCTTAACATATATATTTAAACTACCATATTAATGTTTGAACGATTATTCCGGATTTTGAGATTTTATCTTTATCAGCAGAGGATTTATCTACTCGGTTAGTCTGTTAATTCCACGCCACAAATATGGACCAAATTACTAATTACCAGTATTTACCCTGTTTTTAACCTTTTTCCAATAAATCCTCATACCTTTCCATTTAGCTATCTAGTTTTATATTTAAAAGTATAAAAAGTAGTTGGAACTAGATCTAATAGTATCTATTGCTAAGAATATTGTGTTATTTATTTTAATTGTTTAAACATTAAGGTATAATAGTACCTATATGTAACATCTACGGCAAGGCTACAAAGTTAATTCCTTTTGATCTAGTTGAATAAAAAATGGTTAGACAAATGAAAACAATCCAATCGGGAAAATTATCCAATAGTAAAATTGAAATCAATTTTTATTGTGATATGCCGATTTTATAATAGGTAATATATTTTCTATCATTTAGAATAGATTATAATTTGTTTATACATATATATATTCATTACATTACATATATATTACATATATATACAAGTATTAATTTTGAATTAATTTCAACGTCCAACATGGTATGCGTATTAAACTATAATTTGCTAAACAACATCAAACATGAATATCCAAAACCGCTCAACATAATATATGTACACAGGTCACAGATATCTAAAAGGCTCCATTCGAATATACGTCTGCAAGTATGCATAACTACGGAACAATGTTAGTTTCTACATGGAAAATAAATTACATACTATAGATTCACATAAAAAGGGCGTAAAAACCACACCATGCGTAGATTTTTTTACGAATTTTGGATTTTACTTACAGAACTGTGCCTCGTCTGGTTCGTTTATGCAAACATGTGAAACAAAATAAACATTAAACTTCAGTATTCCTTTCGTTATTCATGCTACAAGTGTAGATATTATTCTTTGGCATGAAACAAAATGGGTAGAACGTTTGGCCTACGTTTTTTTTTTTTTCATCCATTTACCTGGAATGCAGAATAACGACCTGGCCGTTTGGGTCTGTTGTAGGACGGCAAATACCGGCGAATCGGGTCCAACTCGTTGATGTGCAACAGGTTGGAAGTGAGGAGTTCGGATATGACGTACAACGCTTGGTTCCACAGGAACAACGGCGCATCCTGTCCGTCATCGTAATCCGGCGCTGCCGACCTAAGCTGACTGCCCGGGTCCGCCTTCTCGTAGTCCACGTTCTCCTTGGTCACGTAGTAGAACATCGGTATGTGAGGATCTGAAATCAGTAAACCGCACGTTATGAGAATGCGTGGTCGGCCGCGCAGCCATGGATAGATATAGACCCAACCGCCGAAACTGTCGGTCTTCATGACGTCTTTCAACAACGTTTTGTACTCCTCGACTTGTTGCGGTAAATTTTTGAACACTCCGTCAATTATCATGTACAAAAAAAAGATGGGCCACTCGTTTTCTATGTTTTCAAAATCCTAAAACGTATATCATAAGTTATTAAAAACGTCCGGAAAACGCGCACTTCCGGCTGTTCCGAGTCTGCAGCACAAACAACAAGTATCAGGCATATAACACGATTCATTCCTATATAGATATTATTCTAATAACGTATATGCAAAATAGTCGATTTAAGTTCAATTTTTAGGCGTTGCGGACGCTCCGACGTACGGAATGGAAAAAAAATTACGAGAATCACTACAAGTCTACACGCGTACCTATATACATAATAATACATAGGTCGTATTGCACGTTCTTGTTATTATAATAATGTAACGCAACTTGAATGAAAATTTCTGTGATCTGTTATAACGGTCAATTTGATTTGTGCCTATATGCGTAACATTAAATATCATATACGATTGCCACTAACTTTAGTTTCTCCGACCTCGTAATAGGTTCTCATTTGGTCCTCGATAGCACATTTGTAACCGTCTCTTTTGAACCGTTTGAATCCGTAACGTCCCTTGAGCTTTTTCACAATGTTGGCCTTGGTGTACGACACTAGCACCTCCTCGTGGGTAGCAAACGCGGGATACGATATGGTTGAGAGTAACGCGGAATCGACAGCCTGCAGACAAATCGCGTCACACACGTTGAGACTCGCAGCGAAAAATATTTACTATTTACTCACTTTTGAACTCGATTCTCTCGGCAGTAATGTTTCAAATATACTTCTATTCCTATTGTGCGCGTCAATGTCCACATATATCACAGACCAAGAAGCTCCTTTGTCTCCAAATAAATTACAGCCATTAATAGATTC
Source organism: Chaitophorus viminalis (assembly GCA_025469195.1). Classification (NCBI taxonomy): domain Eukaryota; kingdom Metazoa; phylum Arthropoda; class Insecta; order Hemiptera; family Aphididae; genus Chaitophorus; species Chaitophorus viminalis. The sequence goes on along the minus strand of JAIPRK010001303.1, from coordinate 24,291 downwards.
CAAGGCACTTTTGGCCATACCGATGGAACTATACAATTATATGGTTTTAAAAATTAATAATTACTTATCGATAACTATTTAGCATAAATAACACGAAGTAGCGTACACTGCGTACAGTATATTATCGGATAAGATATACTGTACATAAATGTTATATAAAAAATGATAAGCTGAAATTGAACATTATTGCTTAATAATCAAAAACATACACAATATTAAAATTAATCCTTTTAAAACATCAATATTTGCATCAGGAAGTAGGAGTAAATATTTGGAACAAAAATAATTAAGCATCGAGTCCTAAACTTATAAAATATGAAAACAAAACAAATATTTAATATCGAGTACTGAAATAAAAAATGTTGTTACCTCGCGTTTACAGTCATAACATAATATTATCAACATGTGTCAGATAATATTGTTTCGTAGAAATTGTTTTATTCAACGTATTATTATATTACAACTATACCTATAATATATTATAATTTTCTATCACATTTAAATTGTAATTGTTTGCAATAAAAATAATATTTAAATTAATGAATGTAAAAAAATAGTATTCAAACAGTGCAAATATTGCTTAGAGAATAAAATAATGTAATTTAAAATAATCGTTTTTCGTGCAAAATATGTAGTTCAAATACAATTCATAAAATTAAATTAAAATCAATGACTTTTAAGTTTTAAGTTGGCCAGTACGAATGCACCGTCAAAGATTTTATTAATTACAAAATATAATGGTAGGTACCCATGCATATTACCATCATACAATTGGACCGAAGAATGTGATAAAATATGTCAAGTACCTGTTACAATCCTGTCTATACAATACATCGTACCTACTCTCGTACAATTGGTAACTGGAAATTACGACAAATATATAATATAAATATATATATATATATATAAATGAATAACGTCGATGTGCGTCATTACGTCATGGGCAAGAGATGACAATATTATGCAACCTACGCTAGATGTTTATTGGAAAATATTATTTTTCCGAACACATTCATTCTGTCAAGAATTCCGCTACGTCTTTCTCATACAACTTGAATACCATATTATCGTTCGTTCTACAACTTATCTCTTTTTTAAATCCTAATAAATATCTTATTGCCACCGGGTCCTCTATTCTGTTAAAAATCTCTCATTTCAAATATATTTATACATTTCCATTACCACTTATCCAGTGAATCAAATATAAACTCCATTCTCTTGATCAGAATGGATTAGAAATTAGAATTCTCTGAGTCCCTGCAAGTTCCTCAGGCTTCCCTTGTAATCCTCCCTTAACACATCATTCTTGCTTGCTGCATTTCCGTAACTCGACTTTCTTTAGATTTCAAAAACTATTTCGACCTGGAAACAATAATTATTATAGGACACACCTACTAACATGACATAATAAACTATAAAAATCCAATTATTTCCCCTTAAATTCTAATAAACTGAAGACCACATTTTCAAAAGACAAAAAATTACCTACATGGCTGTGTACACAATATACTTAGTTATACTTTTCCCCGGACATTTAAGACATTTTGACTATTATTTTCTTTTATTTAGGTTCAAATTAATTGAAACCCATTTTTACACTTCTAACCATTTCATAATATTTTTAAGATAATATTAAATTACCTATCCTAACCTAGTTTAATGATAATATTTATTTGAATTTCTAGTTTATCATTCATTTTCTCATCCAATAATTTGTTCAAATCATTTCAATAAAAATGTTATAATTTTAAATTTATTAGATACATAGGTATAGTATTAAGTTATACTTATCAAAATTAGTAGTGTTCAATGTACAATACAATATATTGTTAATTAATTTAATTAATTTAAATAGGTATTTGGTCATATATATTATGATTCACCATCAAAAATACTAATATATAAATCGGATGCTTAAGCAAAGGATTTTTAACATCTTGATAATTAATAATTTAAATAATTAATTACTTAACTGCTTCTTTTGTTTTCATTAACCCCTCTTTGAAATATGTTTTTTTTATTCTAGTCTTCATATTTTGACATATTGTACAACAATAATTAATCTTTATATACAAAGTCGGATTTAGGACCTAACGGCACAATACTGTACCTAATAATAATATTCACATCACACTTTTATCTCTATCACGCAGTTCTTTCCACTTAATTCTAAATATAAACCATTTTTTTTACACACATCATAAATATTCCAAAGTAGATGTATTCAAAAATGTATTCTATAACAAATTCCAAAAATATTTTTCAACTTAAAAGTGCAATCTAGAAATTTAAAATACTTACAATGATGCAAACAACAATAATTAATTAGTAAAAGAAAATCAGAAAATGATTTGGAATAGAAATAAAAATAAAGGGCAGTTACCATTTTTCTTTTAGTCCTGAATCTTTTATAATAAATAATAATTATGTAATGATAAATACCTATCTAGGCTATTATTATTAGATATTTATCTACTTTTCTTTTCAGAAATGCAATGATTTGTACCCGATAACTGATAAATTAAGTACAATGATAACTTTTATTGGAACATAAAACTAATTATGGCGCCAAGATAAATAGTTTAAAATATATTATTACATTTAAGAGCACGTTATACATTCTGTTTTAAGACCACTTAGAAGGGAAAACTACCTTATTTAAAAGAAACAAATAAATAAAAAATTAAGACAGTATGATAATAAAAAATCATAAATATTATATTAATTTTAATTATAGAACAAGAAATGCAGGTATAATACTAGTTTCAAATATGAGTTTAATATGTTTATTATTTTTGATTAAATCATTCCAATAAATACCGAAAGACCGAAAAAAGTTGCAATATATTTTAATTTTAAAGATATTGACAATTTTATCTAGTATAATTATTGTAATACAAAATTGTGTTCTAATGATATTTGTGAGTAATTATAGTAAATATAAGTGATAAGTTATTATTTTTATGGTTACCTTAATTTAAAATGTAGTTCTTAATTAAACAACAAGCCTTACTGAAGATGAAAAAATAACTTTAATTATTAGTTTTATCTCATTTCAAACTTGTAAACCTTAACAAAATTAGTCTGGGGGTGAATATTCCCTAATTATAAATTATAATGGCTTAAATTTACTACACACCGTTTTGTACTTTTCAAGTAAAAAACACATACAAATTAATTGTTTAACTTTGAAAAAACTTAACGCTGAGAGAACGAAATTATTTTTAAGTTTTTCAGTCTTATCGAAGTCGATTTCATTTTTATCAAAAAAAATAAAAATAACAGAGAAGATCGAAAATTAACCCACCCGAGTAACATTATTTGTTTAAAATTATTACCAATCTAAAAAATAAAAAAACTGTAAACTTTTTGTGCAGATTTATTATCCGAAAAAAAACGTATTATCCAAAAAATAAACATACAATATTTTACGGTAAATGTAATAATAATAATAACGTATTTAATGTCGGTAGCGACTATCACACGTGTTAAGTTCTTACTCGAATTTACACGCTTGTGTACGAAATTATCGAACGTTCGGGTTCCTAGACGTTCTTATAGTTTAAAAATTTGACGGGTAAAACACGACCAACAACGAGTGTTATATTACGGCTGGATCGAAAAGTATCCGAATGCTTAAGTGATCAACCATGGGCAGACCATATTATATAGAAATAAACAATGGCGATTAATTAAACGTATATATTTGTACAAATGTGTAATATATAAAATATTGCGGAACCGATGAAATGTAGCGAAACTAAAGCATTTAATTAATTTAATGACAATTGAAAACAGCATTAACTCGAACGGAGAGTCTAGACCGAGAACGGTTGTCAAACAACGTTTTTATAAAATCAACAACGTTACATTGGTAACTATGGCAATCCTAGCCAATGAAAACTGCGAGACGCGCAACGACTACAGGAACACCGAAGACGAGGATTCTGTGCGACGCTATTCATAATGCCAATATAGATATTATATAATATATATTATAGGTACGTAGGCATGCGTTAATGTTGTACATAGATTTAAACGTAATTATTATAAATTATTAGCACAACGCGTGAATTAAAGATCATTTCGATTAAAAAATAAGTTTATATTTATACGTAGTTACGACGTAACTCAAACCCCAAGCCTTGTACATAAAATGATTGAGTATACTACTGACCTAGCGTGGATTTCAGGCGTGTTGTCGTTGTATGTGCTGCCTCTTTCCCACATAGCATAATCCGGCGTTCTGTACGCACGTTCAATGTAGTACACTAAATTTTGAACGAACGCCACTTCGTCTTTCGTATAAACTATTTGCAGCCCCGATGTAGTCATTTGGACCAAATAAATAAGATAAAGAGATACAACATCAATCTGTGAAATTAAAATCAAAAATGAATTAAACCAACATCAAATTACGTTATATTATGAGTTCATAACACTACGTTAAGCCCAGCCGTACGAGGCTGTACGAGTTGATTATGTTTTAATCACGATTTAATTGAATCAATCTCAGTTCTATGCGAACTTACTGATATAAATGAAAATCCGATTCATTTTAGAAAGTTCAGACGTTGCGATAAATCAAATGATAACATAAATTATTATATATTCCAAATTAATACCCGTGTCCGTGTGTTTAAATAGCTTCAGTTAATGATCACATCCTACACACAATAGATGATATATAATAGTTAATTCTTTAACGCAGACGTTGGCAAGTTATCTTGATAACTGAACCATTCAAATATTTCAGTACTGAAAACAACCTATAGAACTTTTTTACTATAATGATTATGCTTATAATAATTAATTTGAATAATAAATCAATAATAATTAGAAATAATCAGAAATTACATTTCTGTTAAAAATGGCAATAAAAAGTTCAGTACTGAATTGTATATAATATACATTCAGAAACAAATCAAATTCAATATCAATAAAATTTTTAATTTTATTCATTGTACTTTATTAATTTTCTTAAAACCGTTATTTGAACATAACGTATTCAAACGTATTTAATATTTTAGTAACAAGTAACTATAATCCTCAAAACCATCATTAAAGCCCAACATTTGCAGAAAATAAATACGAAAATTGAAATTTATACAAAATACTTGTATAAGAATCGTACAAAAAAAAAACGTCTTAAACATCACATAGCAATTAGCATTCCAACAATTGGCAATATCGTATAACACAGTATTTTTTATGTCAGATAGTGTAAATTTACCTGCAAATGAGGATACTCTTCTCTCGAATATATAATATCACCATTTTCCAAATTGAACTTTGAGTGTAACGCAAATTTATTACACTGATGTTTTTTAAAGTATTCCACTTTATCTGCCTGTCTGATCCAACATGCCAATATTCCCCTCATACATTTGACCGCAGATTGACCCAATTCGTATGACTTCCCTCGGTCATCATCTATTCTTCTAAAAACGTTAATTTTGTACAATTTATTTAGGTATAAAATATATTCAAACATATAATTAATGCACTTTTGATTTTAAAAAACTCTTTGTCGACTGAAAAATCAAATGTCCCGTCGTTTCTTATAATGAATAAATATCGGCCTAGGTACTAACATTATCGGCGCCTACTGAAGCAAACTAAAACGGTATTCATACATTCCAGGGCTAATGTCCTGTTAAAATATATATAAACTGTATACACTACCTATATGCTTGAAATAAACTCCAAATTGCAGCAGCACAGTAAATACTGTCTCTAACGCTGGCCTCTACTTCGTCATCTGATAATACTGGAAATAGACCGGTTATTGCGCTCTGGTACCTCAACAATTGTCTCTTTACTGCAAGTGAAATAATTAGATAATAGTTAGTAAAACAAAAGTCAAACATTTAAGTTATAAAATAATAACAATAATATATAGGTACACATATTATATATTCTTCTTTACTATCTTAATACACTATTGTTATACTATTGTACTACTGAATTTAACATCAATATTTTATTTTATTTTAATTTCACCTCTATCAATTTATTTATTTTATTGCATTTTATTATATTTTCCATTAATAAATTATTATTATATAATATTACTGTTGTGTTATTCATACATTTATATGCAGGTATAACGTAATACATTAAACAAATTAAACATATTTGTAGCGTTATAATACTAGTAATAATACCTAATGTTATTCTGTACAAGTATAACCAACAAAAGAATTAATATATTTCAATCTGAAAAGTAATTTTTTGTAAACAAAGTAGATAAAAATAAAATGACAGTGAGTTCAAGTAAAACAGAAACATAATATTGTGCGACGTTGTTATAATAAATAATAAATATTACCTATTTATTTTAAATGTTTTAAATTGATCAAGTTTTAATTTTTAATTAATATTAAATTAAAATTTTTCTATTAACATCCCGTAAAGAACTCAAGAAACTAAAAATAAACGGTTGGAATTTAAATAAATATTTGAAAATTTATAATAATAAAAGCAAAAATAAAATAAAATTGAACGTTTTCCACACGTAGTGTTGGCACTGAGGTAGACAGATATATTGTTAAATATTATGTTATGCGTACTAGATTTGAAGTAAATTAATACTACAATCGAAAACACAATAGTTAAAACAAGTCACGTGAACCTTCCAGTGAAAGTAAAATAATTACACGAATCGCGTAATCGCATTAAGATTTGAACAGACGGAGACGACTAACTTGATGGGTTTCAACAAAAGATAAATTAATCATATTTAAGCGGATCTAAAATATTACTGGATTGAAACTTCTATATAAAATTCATAGTATAATACATCAATAATACATCAATACAATTGTAGTACAACAGTATATTACATTCGAAGATTACCATAAATATATTATTTGAATGCGTAAAATAAAATGTGAAAAAAAATAAATTATAAAGAGTAACTCTATAAGCAGTTATTAGGAAAAGTGCATTTAACGATGTCGTTGACTAATCAATTACACTTTATATATGCTCAGTTAATAACAAATGAGATGAAACACAGAAAAACGAGACAAGCATTGCGTTACTAAAAACATTAAATAGAGACGCAGCAAAATCAAAACGTACATAGAATACCTAATCGAAAATAATTATCTACTACTTCACTATTTAGATACGATGACATATTATTGTAATATATAATATATATACTATATTAATTATCGAGAATCAATTTGTATCATTGTTTTTTTAAACTACTATTTACATTGCATTGTTACTATTGTGATAACATCGAAAAAAACATATTTGTTTTTTGATAAACTATATTTTTTTCTGCATTCGTCGTGACATCGTTTCAGAAAAATATAAATGTGTTCAAAAGAACAAAAAATCAATTTATACTATATTATTATAAATGCTCCTTTCCAATAATCTATTACCCGGATAATTATACCTAATTAAATATCTTATTAAAGTTTGATTTTTTTTTTGCACATAATAAACAACCTGTATCATTATTAGACACAATAAGATTATTTGATGAGCGTGACAATAAGTTTGATCAATTATTTATTACGATATTTTAAACATTTAAAAAATTTGAATTTAATATTTAAAACTATTGTGCAATCATTGTATGTTCTAACTATCAAAATTAGATATGGTTCTGTTTAAATTAATGGCGATGGACAATATTATGTATAAAATTATTTGACACACAATATTATTGTTAATTTTTTCACAAACTTCGTCAATGTTTTTCTAAAATGTATATCTAACCAAATAGCTATTTTGAATTATTTTTTTAACAGTAAAACAAAATTTGAAATTTAAGAATTAAGGTTTTGAAAATAATATTAAAAATTGTTTAATTATATTTTTAATGTAACGCAGTAGGTACAATATAATTTATATATAAAAAAAAGGAATAATAATGAATAGTTATTGAATTTGTTGGAATCATTCTGAAACACTGTATATTTTGTTCCGTTGCACAGCGGTAGCTGAGAAGCGTGCACGGTACCAATATATTATAAACACTAAATTCGATTTAATCGAAAATTGATGCAACGTTAATTTAACTTTAAAGCCCCAGGTCAATATTGATATTTTAGAATTATTAAATATATGTTGGGTATAATAGGTTGTATAATATGCAACCATTTATACCTTTGCATTGATTAATGTTAGGTTCGTATGGTAGTTGATAATACAGATGTTGCCAAGAAAGTATGCTATTTCCCGATGGCCACTGAGGTTTTTGTTTTTTTTTTTTCGCCTAGTATAAAATTTTTTACACGTTTCCTTCGCCACGCCGTCTTTATAGTTTCACGTATAAGTTGTCGATGTTCGTCCCTACAATGAGAAACCCTTCAACCAAACGGCGCACGATGAGCCTGTAATTTACGAGTGAAAATGTATCCGAGAAAATATTTTAATGCTCAAATGAGATTTCTACACCACAAGCGAGTTCTTTTATAACATCGTTGAAACTAATGTAAATGTACGATGTGCAGGAATTATATACGCGTCAGCAGTATCCAATAAGAATGTCTTTGTACTGCTGAGGAAAAATCGATTTTAGGTCTTACATAAAATACATTTTTATGTTCAGTCGTGGCTACATTTTAAACATGTTTGATCCGATTTAATTTCATTAACATATATCGACTTCGCTCCCGTGGTTTTTCTATGTGCCAAATAATTATACCTATGTAGTGTAAAATTATATTTGTTGTTAAATTAGTATACACTATACAGGTAACCGTACAGATTTTAAAACTAAAATCCTATTAATCGATTAAACGTCTACAGGGGAAACGTCATTTTTAGTTTAAACTCAACATAATATTCGGTATCGAAAATATATACTGTAATAATTAAGATTTTTTAGACGGACATTTTGGAACTACAAACGCAGTTTATAGTTTTAAAACATATACGAGTATGTACAGATCATAATGTACAGTATATAGTTAGTATTGTGCCGTTAGTAATAGCCAATAGGGAAAAGTATAAGTGTGTAATGAATTTCATTTGCCTAGAGCCTCGGATTTTATTCTTTAATTATTTCCACGTCTAACCAATACTACCTACGGTGTTTTTTTGTTTTTTTTTTTTTCGAGAATGACTACAATTTATTTAGTCTGTTATTTAATTAAAATGTTGTGTTTGAAAATGCTTAAATCAATTGGTAGATGTTAATGAGTCGCAACTACTTATTTTATACTTTATAGTAAGTACGAGATTAAAATGAAACTGAAACCTTGCACACACGACACAAACAATTATTTATACACGAGAGTATCCTTAAATAGTGGTCACGAAAACATATTTATGTTCTGTGTACCATGATATCCTAGGTATTAGGTTTGTAAATTCGTAAATTTGTTTCCGGACGATCAAGTTAAATATACAAATATTGTATCAAATTAAAATCTATTTCAAACAACTAAAAATATTTTCTACAACCTGCAGCAACTACAGGGTATGATGACAAAATATCACCGATGAAATATAGCCGCCAGTTAGAACCAATATATCGCCAGTATTTAGTATTATTTGATATTATGTTATTAGTATTTATTTTATAATTTTAACAATAATATGTTCCATACTTAAGTTCTTTAGTACCTACAAATTTAGGTATAAAGGTACATTTAGTAAAAAAGTAAATATTAATTACTTATAAATAATATTATCGTCGAAATATTTACGTCTTGTTTGTTATTATTCGCACGTATTGAGTTTTGAGTTGTATGTTATCTAATCTATATTGATTTTCAATCGACTTTAACGTGTGATATAGGTACACACATTTACATATTTTACAATTTATCATTTTTCTGTAAAATCATATACTCTAGATTTTTCCGAATATCAAATAATATGGATATTTTTTTCATCAAATGAAAGTTATTTTAAAAAAAAATACAAATTATTTCAGAAATTCAAAAATTATATAAAGAAAATTGCTACTTCTATATTCGATAGTTTGCTTCTCTGGCTTTTGTACGTTGTACCACTATCATATGTTAGTGACATCTATGTAGAAATATTAAAATTAGATAATTTCAAAATAATCAGATTCTTTCACCTTTCTTAACATACATTGAGGAAACATGAATTGGAACTAATAGACGAGGACGTAGATATCCTCCACTGTTTTCTATACCTTTATGGAATGTATACGAGGCAATAAAAAGTGACTGAGATAAAACCAACAATATTTTAGAAGGGTTTAACAACGCATTTGCTCATTTACTTTCTGCCCAATATCCTTCCATTTATAAATTTATAAATGGTTTGAGATGCCAGCAAAATTTAACTGAAACTTAAATAGCTCAAAGTTTAGTAGGTAATCCAAATACAGAATGGAAAAAACAAATAAGGCACTCAGTGGACTGAAAATGTAAAAAAAGTAGTTGAGAATTATCCAAATCGAGAGTTTGAAGATTACCTTCAATGCATTTCTTTCAATATTTATTTAAATTAATCATTATTTTAATTTATTTTACTTAGACTAATCGTTATATATTTTTTATCATTACCTAACAATTTTTTAATTTTTAATTTTTATATTTTTTTGTCATTTAAAGTAACCATTTTATTTGCTTTGGTATGTTTTTTTTAAAATTATAATAACTATTAAATAATAATATAATATTCGAACAGAGTTGTATATTGTTATTTAATAATTAGAGTGATGTATAGAAAGATTCTAGTTATATTTCAGTTTCGCAGTGCCACAAACGTATGACCATAATTTTAATTCAAAGAGAACAGAATTTCATATACATTATATATATATATATATATATATATATGAATAAGTTATAAATAAATTATTTTACAGACCTTTTTCGTATAGTCTCAGAAAGTTTTGATCCATTTGTGTAATAAATTAATGACACGTCAAAAAACTGATGACAATACAGTTTTCCATATTAATTTTGAAATACTAAATCAAACATGACATAATACGATTGTTTCATTCATTTTTCAATTAAAAAGTTTTAGTTTATATTCACCCTTTATTAAAAAAAATTATCAACACTTATGACTAAGGTCTAGACGAACATTTAAACATATACTCGTAAATCCACATAATACATGTGACATACATAATATGTATATACATGTTCTATATCACAATTAGAATGACAGATTAATTTCATATATTTAACACCAAAACGTCATTCGAGTTCATTATTATTTTAATGCTCAAAAAATTAATCCAATAAAAATATTGAAAATAATCTATTTTATTTTATGATGTCTTAAAACTGAAAATTTCGATTAATTCCATAAAATAAAAACAATACTTAATGTAGTATAATAAATGCTTTTAAATTCAATAGTTATTTTTCAGCTTTATACCCATATTTTATATGGACACCTTCATTTACTACACGTGCCAATAAAAATTATTAATCCAAAAATATATCCAATATTTTAAGTAAGTACCCTGAATACTTGTTCGGAAAAATGATTTATTATTTATACATTGATGGTTTTATTTGAAAAAATTGATGTATTGTGAAGGTTTTACATAAAGCAAACAAGTGAACTTTAAATTTCAAGAATTATTTTCTTAAAAAAAAGACCTATACATGTGATAGATTTTTTTTTTATTTAAAATTTTATTTCTTATATTAGAATTATGAGATCAGCTTAAGAGGATACACCCGCATACTTTTTTCCGTGTTATAAACGTACAACATGGCAAATCTGCATTTAGAATATAATTAATTTTGTGTTATTAGCTATCTAATATTACAGTAATCTGATCTATATTATCGAACTTAAAGCGAATAATATTATGTGTGTCACCTCTCAATTCCGTAAAAAACTACTACGAGAAGACACAGATAATGTTATTTACAATAAATTCGATAATAGGACAGATTTGTCTAGTGTTAAAGCTAACAATACAAATTTAGTTCAACTGAACGGAGATTTGTTATATTGTACCTACGTTTGTATGACGAAGAAAAAACATACGTATGTGACATTCTCTTAATACTAATTAATTGGATAAAATATTTGATTATTAATATGGGTCTGCTATTGGCTAATATATATAATATATTTATACGGCGAGAAAATTCAAAATACTATATTGACAATTCCAAATTATGAAATTGGCATTTTGTTGTCAGTACATTTGTTTCAGCTATTGACCAATGACCTCGTAAAACTTCGAATATTTTCAACCATCTCAAAATCAATGTATAATACCAATCTACATGATTCAAAATAATGTCTTCACTTTTACAGTATATAATTTATAGTTTATACTTAATGGTTTCGATAAATAATAAACCTATTCAGTATTACAGAAAAATGGTTTAGTTTTATTAAAAACCCTCAGGTATAAAGCTGTGCTGACAAAACCAGAGTTAATTTATAATACAACTTACATTCTTACAAACTAAACAAACTAAAAAAAAACTTAAAACTACATATTTTTCATGATTTTCCAAGGTATCTACTGCCTATATAACTTTATAAGTTCGTTCTGAAAACTTTTCATAACAAAAAAAGTGGATAACGATTAAACAATAATTAAAATATTACCTACTGAACTATATTGTATACTCATTTATTTAGTTATATAGCCTCGGTTCAATATATAAATGTAAGTATCATTATTTTTAATTGTTTTAATATCAAATCATTTTCCGATCGAATTATGTTTACATGGATATGATTTAAATTTAATATATAAATGATATATTGTGTAAACGATTTGAACGTTTTTTTTCTATTTATGTAAAAAAAAAAAAAAAAACATATCCCAGAAAAATTTTGTAGTTCTAACATATTTATTCGAAGTACCAACCTTACCTACCATCATATTTAGTAGAAATCAGTGTTTTTTTTTTTTTTCCGAAAAACGTAATGAAAACAAAATTCTCGATTGTACAACCACTGAGTTGGAAATCCGAAAAATGATATAATAATAACATTTTCAAATATTTCAGTTTTGTGGCTGAAATTCTGAAAATATGTGAACATAGCACAAGAAAAGAAAGCTATACCGAATCATTATTTCATCAGATAATTATAACTGTAATAATTTTACAAACTGAAACACAAATAAATTTATTCCACTCCGCTGTAGCATTAAAATGGATAGGACATCCTCAACGAGAATGCCTCGTGTCACGCCCGATAAACACTTTTACGTTTAAAATAATTATCAAACATCGATAATGTACTTGCAATCGCGCCACAGTCATCGTTCGCACTATATTCACTATTACGTATTATAAATTATAATATAATTATTAATCATTATTCAAAACGTTATCAAGTAAATAAACGATTCATTAGTAGTTAACCTTTTGTCTTTGGACACTATTTACAATAATTTTGTTAAATGATGAGTTACGTTCCGAAGATAAGAGAAACATCACTCTCGTATAACAGACGATTTAATTGTGGCACGATCGCTGAGAACGGACTCAGAAGACCAAAAGTGTATCATAATAATAACAATATAGTAATCAAATACCAAGAATGCCTCACATATTAGTTATTACGAGCACTTGTAATGTACGCAGTCTGACATTAATATTTGAGAAAGCGCCACTAATATAGATTGCATACATAGGTGCAACCCTAACCCTTCCCCTCTGCTCTACACAACCATAATGCGGTTAATATTTTTTCTCTACTGATAACATTAGCAATTTATGCTCGTGTACGAGTATATTGCATAATGACGTATACAATGTACAGATAATCCTTTTAATAAATTATTATCGTACCCAACAAAACATTTATCGAGATTAAATACTCACTAATATCGGTTCCAAACCTCATAGACTTTAAAATAAAGTATAAAATACCGAATGATTAAATAAACACATTTCAAATTTTAACCGATTGTTAACAGATTGTTCGACCCCAAACTTAATAAAATTATCATAGGTTAGAGCACTCAAAGGATTGCTATAACTTTATCACTCTTACGGATACATCCAAAATCGAGAACATATTACCTATTATCCGAATAACGAAAAATTATGTTAACAATTATTGGAATGAAAATAACTATAAAGAACACACTAATCGATTCGACGGTTAAGGTTGCGAGCATGATGATTGGAAATTGGAAAACAGTCGAAAGTCGGGCGAAAGTTCACGACATTAAATTTAGGTATACGCTGCAGAAGTTCTTCGAAAAATTTGATACATACCGACGACGACCATGTACGTTTTTACACATGACGTGTATTTAAACTTTTAATAGAATAAAAAACAAACATGCTATATGGCCACAACACGTGCGTTAAATTACCTAACTCGGTAATAATGCGGAAGGTGAAACTCGTCAAGTCGCACGAAAGCCCGAACAAAAGCTCTCATCCTTATCTAGGAGGCGTGTCCTTTGAATAATATTGTTATGAATTAATCAGATACATCAAATTAAATGGTATACAGCGAACTGATAATGCAGCAGAAGTGGTCAAGTAAACGGACTGTTATCGTTTTAGTATAGAGCTGTAAAATATTAACGCGTCGCGTCGTATAATATTTATTATTTCGGGTGGTCACCACGCGCAACGGTCACGTCTAGAATACGGAGGATTGAAATGGAATAATGCATCAGACGCAACATGTATTAATCATATATTTTAAGATTCAAATCCGGTGGTTGACGAATTTATTGAACTATTCTACTGTCGAACGTATAATATTATACGACATATTATTGTGAATATTTCTTACAAAACGTTTTCGACAGTATAAATAATATTCTATTGAAACTTCTGTAGGACAAAAAAAAGTGAATCAGTAGTAATATTTTACACGCCTCTGATAATATGAAAAAAGGTATGACCTTTTTGATTGCAAGGGTAGATATTTCATAAAAATAAAAAATAAACTATATATACATAATATTATCATAGAAAATACTAATCGTGCGAGTATATACGGTTATTTTATAAAGTAAAATGAAACGACCGCGAAACATTGAGACACAAACGCGTAACAAATAAAAAGTAGTTTTTCCAAATTGATCAAAATCCATACAACGTTACACCACCGTAGCCTGAAAGCATAGTTTAAGTATTGGGTTCGATGACGAACCGGACGTCCGTAGCCCTGAACCCCTCTATACAAACCATTATTGTATACATCACACACAGGTGCACGCGAAAGTAAAAATATTATATCCGATAGTCTAATAGTATAGGTAGTTCTAGTTTTATCAAATAAAAAGCACTGGTGTTCGTGGTTATCTCAATTCAGTTTTCACGACAATTATTTTCATTCAATACTACGATACTAACTAAGGCATCACAAATTACAATTTACAATAATATTAGAATTTATATTATAGTATATTGTATATACATAATATTATATGTATGTAAATGAGTTTTTTTTTTCAAAGACAATTTTGTGGGTTTTCTGGTTTCCGAGACTATAATAAATTGCTAATATACATTATCATCACGACATCACGGTGGTTTTATTTCGCAATTCGTATTTTCGCAACGCTCCGAGGACAAACAACGATTCCCGGGCACGTTGTCGTAAACTAAACGGTTTATTATACCGTCGCGTAATCAATCGTCGTAAACCCAAAGGCAACACTGAACACACTAATACACTATAGCTATCACATGGACCAAACAATATAATATATTATTTATAATTATCGTTTGCGGTCGGGTATTTTTTTAAAAAAAAATAATATAGTCAACATCATCATTCATCACGTGTAAAATGTTAACGCGGCAACGGCCAAAGACCGAGAAAAGTCGATTTATATATCGGCCGGCAATAATAATTTAAGTATAGTAAGTACCTACCTATAGAATATTATCGTTGATTATAAATACTATATAATAATATGTTATTATATAAGAAAATATTATGTAATAACTTAATTTATAACAGTGATAACAAAAGAAAAAAACAATGCTAATATTCGTTAGCAAACAACGAGTTGTGATTTATACACTATGTGTATATACCTACACAACTCAAATCCGGTCGTCAATAATGATTATATTCTTAAAATAAACATCTATTATGATTTAATTTTATGGCTTAACTTTGTACATAACATACTTTTGTGTTTTGGGCAGCATGTCAAAACATTTATCGAACACTATGGTAAACCTGTGGGACAAATAAAACTGTCACCCACTTGAAACCCGTTACCTGAACAAATATTATAATTTATAATGCTGTTTTACGGAATAAATAAAATAAACATTTAAAATCTATGGAGGCTCACGTTCATTTCATATTATTACAATAGATACATCATAGTAGATCCAATCGTATTATAATATGAAAATTTATTTAATTTTTCGCTTAAAAATTCGCTTGAGACGATCTAGAGCTCTCTAGAACGTATTAAGCGGGAAAGCGTCTTATGAGGGAATTGGAAAAAAAATTAAGTGATTGAAAATCGAGTTAATTTTTTTATTATTGAACATAATCTAACGGGTATAAAACATTTATAAATTAATTATAATTACGTACATATATATTTTGCTATTGAATTTAATTAAAAATACCACTGACAAAAGCAAAATGATAATTGCACACTTGCGAACAAACTGCACTTACTAAATCTCAGAATATGATGAAATACAGTAAAACTGTTATAATGGGCAATGATAAAATACGTTTATGTGTAGGAAATATATAGGTAATATATGTAGGTAAAGCGATATAACTATAATATTTTACTTTAAGGGTCTTATACATTTTTAAGCCCATATAATATTATAATGTTATATATAATTTATGACATTAAATTAATAACGATTAAAATGTGGACATTTATTCGAATTCTCAAGAAATAATTGTATAATAATATATTAATATGTAATTATTAAGGTACTGATTTTGTTTTTACCTATTATGTCGTACAATTGACTACAGACTTATATTATTGGACTAAGTTTTCATGATATTTTATAATAAAAACTTTAATGATAAATAGCAAAGACGTAGCTAGACACTTTTTCTGTGTAGACCCGGTATTTTGATGACAGGATTACCAATGAATATTTTTATTAAACAAAAAAGTAACAGAATACCGTATACTATAAATTTACGAGTATTATACGCATATTATAAGCATTTATTTAAAATTTTAAAATTAATAGTATAAAATAAAATAATTAAAAAAATATACAGCTTTACTGAAATATTTTTAAATTACAAATTCCAATTTTCTTTTTTTCATTAACGCGAACTCGGCAAATGGATTGTCTATGATTTTTCTACTTATTTCTCTCTCAATAGATAAAAAAGTAAAATAATTTATATAGTCTGCAACTCTTGTCATCATTGATCTTAGAAATAAAAATACTCAATATAATGTAAATTATATTATTATAATAATAAAATACGTTTGAATAAAAAATTGTCATGGACCGATTAAAAAGCATCGGGATTTACTTTTTTTAATTAAAACCGTATTTACTAATTACTATATATTAATATTATTATTTTAAATACGTTTTAATACAATATTATAATTATATACTGCACACTTAATACGACATGGAGTATTTATTTTTGGAGAAAAGTGGTTACGACCGGTCCTACCAGGCCTGTCCGCTGACTAAGCCACTGAATTGAATAGTAAACAGTACCTAAAAATAATTAATTATTATTATTCAAAAATAAATGTTATAAACACGTTTAAATTATTTGAATGATCGGATCCACATTTCAAACCTATTTCCTTCTCTTTTTAGAATACAGTGTATGTATGTACTTACTCGTATATACCTATATACAAAACATAAAATAGAAATGTTGTGTTATAACACTTATAAGATGAACTTATCAAATCGAGTACTGTCTAAATGTGGTCAGGTCAGGTAAAAAAAGAAATGTTATAAATGAATTATAATCCCCCGTCAATGGTCATTATGCAACAGTTTATCGATATTATTATTTAATACTATCGGCCATGGCCGTGAAGTAGGAGCAACGGTTTCAAATGTGAGCCTTTCGTTTTTGTTGATTTGTCTACCACGTGAACGTAATTTATTGATGATAAGTAGTGCTAATAAATATAGCAGGGGATATTGTTCAAGTATTCAAATACGTGATACAATCGATTTTTTTTCTTTACTGTTCATTACAATCAATAGTTAATCTACAAACACAGTAATGTGCGGTTTAAAACGATTCTAGACGTTTTGATAATTGATTTGATTACTTGAATGTATCATATAAATGCCTATATTTTTCTGTACTTGGTACTAGCCGATTGTAAACGATATCTGTTTTTAAACTTAAGTAATTCTTATTGTGACCCCAATGAATAATATTTTTTCATGCAAAGCCCGTCGCGTACTATACACACAATTATTGTAAGCCCGCACACATTGTGACATTTTCAACACAAAGTAATGTTCCGAGTGAAATGTTCGGTTCGAGATGACGTAAAACGCACGCTCGGTACCTTCTCTGAACGGAAAACTGAAAACCCCAATAGGTTTGCAACCTGTTTCGCTCGCAATCATTTTTACCTGATAAGACCACTATTCGTTTTGATACATTATAAAATATAAACTGTAATTTATCCTTTTGCGTGCTATTTAAAATTTGATTACGGAAAATACTGGTTTTTTTTATTATTATGCGATAGCCAAAACCGTCATTCGAATACATCGCGAGATCTCGAGAAACACTGTATTTTGAGATTGTCATTTATATAGATAGGTTGATAGTACAACGGATTTAGAAATCAAACAATTGTTCAACATTTAAACTGCTTCGTGGAATTATAATTTTCAATTTTCGAAGTAGATACCTTAGAAAGTTAGAAATAAGAATGACAAGTAGTATTTTCAACAAATGAATAAAAACAATGCGAAACAACATTCTTTGTAAACGAAGATTACACAACAATAATAATTCGTGTTGTAAATGTACACAGTAAAGCACTAATCCATAATCGGAAATTGAATTATCGAGAAGAACGTACCTATGTCCCAATTTTTGTTTAAACTTTTTAACCTTTACCAAGATTGAAGCAGTAGCGGATCTGAAGCTCGTTTAAGGAGGGGGCGAATTTGTATCATATATTGATAGATACTATACTCTGTTCAGCGAGAGAAAACGCCACGGCCCGACGAAAATCGGTTCGCCCCTCACGTACCCAGCCTTTCCAAGCCATACGTAGACCGCTCAATATGCATGCTCTCTCGCCGAACAGAGTCAAGGACGTAACTTAAAACACATTTCCGGGGGTAGAGACTAGGGAGCTCCAAATTTGTTATAATATACTTCACATTCACATTTAGGAATGAAAGTTTTCAAAATTTAGTTTCTAATAATTTTATTAAAATTAAAATTTGATAATTTGTATTGATAATCAAATAATAATAATTGATAATATATTCAAAAAAATACCTTTTCTTGTATCATTTAAGCTTGAAGTTAATATATTTATGACTTATAAATTTCATATTCTATGATTAATGAATATAATATATAATTCAAGTGTAAAAAAAAGCCCAAGGGGGAGGGGGGAGGGGTAATCGCCACGTCACCACGTCGCCCCCCTCTCAAATCCGCCACTGCATTGAAGTAGCGTTACTGCAACTAGTGGACACCCCCTTCAATATAGAAGCCAAAGTCTGTAATTGTAATTGTAATAATATTATTATGTATTATCTTAATATTATATTGTATACAGGTTGTAACACCGAACAATAATTGAATTACCTGTCTTTTCCTCCCTCGGGCAGATTTACCATCTTGAATTTATTTTATACGAAATTTTAGAAAAATACTGAAACGCGTGTTCAACTAATTTAAACTGGAAAGGCCGGACTATAGCGTTATGGTTAGGTAAAAATAATCACCCACATTAAAATTACCCAGTAACTATAAATGTACATGGAACGATTTTTTAAAAAAAAAAAATTGTTTCATGATAATCTACTACGTAACGACGTGTCGGCGGTCGATCGCTGATAATTCCGTGAAACAGGCTCATTAGTAATAATTGTATAGATTAAATAAATGGAAAGTTCAAATTGGTATTGAATAGAGTCCCCCCCTCAACATTCTTTCGCAACTTCGGGTTCCTAATGTTGTAACGGTCAAATTACGAAAAAGCGGGAGTCTGGTGGGGGATTATTGGATCATTAGGTATCAAATTATTATGTTATGATTAAACTTAACGTAACGTTCGTCAGACCTATGCCGTAATAGATGTCCAAGTGTTTGACTGTCTTCTCGTAATTGGATATATTCAGGTGCAAATCGACGTCCGCGTCGACGAAACTCGTATTTTTAGCCCCGTTCATCGTTATGGCGGCGGCGGCGGCGGCGGCGGTGACGAGGCCGTGCGGTCGATTCGGACGGGAAAATATTTGAAAATATTGGAAAAAAACCTGCAAACACACGTGCACCAAACAACACGCGGACGGCTGTCGGGAAAATATTATTATTATTTCCGTTGTTGCTGCTGCAATTATTACGATTATTCGCCGAACGGACGCGTGCGATACGACCAACGGATCGGCTGTTACTAAAACGTACGTAGACAACGGGTGTGCGCGCGCGCGTACGTTTGAGTGTTTAACGCGCGTCGTTATTTTTATACGCACCCAGTAGGTAGTGGTATGCGTGTGTGCGTGTGTCGGCGTGCATACAGCGTGTGCGAAAAACGCGGTCGGGCGCGCGCGATGACGATCATGGCACTATATGGTTGTGTAATACACTATTATAATAATATTGTTATAAAGGTTAGAAGGAATGAACAATTTATCCGAGTGATTAGCGATTCATTCATGTCCGTATAATATATCTTTGACCGTGATCCGTAAACCTTGTAGGATTATTCTTAATAACGTACTTGCTAAACTGGCCCCCATGCAACGGAACCAGTGAATTCGGATTTTGGAGCCAAAACGGCCGTACCAAACGGTCCCATTATTATTTTCTACTTATCTTATGATTATTATTATTTTTATAACTTTCCCAAAATCTTTCGATTAATATTTCGTTCTTGTCGTCCTTCTCTCGCACTGAAAATTACGTAAATTGGTTGGAAGATCTCCGTGACGATTTGATAACGCACTAGTAAGCGCATACTTGTATGAGAGAAAAAAAACTATTGCTATGGTCAAAATGTGCTTTGAAGAACGTATTAATCGTATTATACATCTAGCCAAACGGGTTAATTATAGTCGAATCTTAACATCACATATTCACATAGCGCATATAGACATCAATAATATATCAATATGTATACTGCATGTATAATTGTGCTAAACATTAAAATAAATATATTCAAGACAATTATTTTGAAATACTATATATATATTTTTTCGCTTCTGATTCAATCTACAACGATTTGAAATTGATTTTTTCTATTTTTAACATAAAAAAAAAATCATAAACATATATGCCCGGTTGACCAATAGTTTTAAACTTTTAATTATTCCTATAAATAATAGTGCTCGGTTAGTACTGTTTATTCGAATTTTGATAGAACGCCGTTCAATACTTGGATATTATGATATACAATTTAGTATCAAATTCTTACTACAAAATTAGTTCTTATATTAATTAAACATAAATTCTCGGAAACTATTACTATTTTCATATTCATCTACTTCGTGATATAATGAAATATATATGTATCGCCGTTCTTCGCTTATAGACAAATAAATAAATCCACTTATAATATTATCTGTAAGTACGACGAACATCTCATTGCAACTGCAGTATTTTTGTTCCGTTCGGAGTCGTATACAATGTCCTATCCCCGCAACGGCAACGGTACAAACATTTCGTAAGCTTGCTGTAGGTAAGTACCCGGAAATTAAATTCGTTGCAGCTGCGAAACGAAATATTTATGATATCGATTGTCATCATCCACCGAGGTGATAGTAAAAAACTGTGTTGGCTACATTACTTGTGTAGAAACATGATAGATATTATACATGTGTATATAGAACTTGATTTACAACATGTAAAATAATCGTAATATTTCGTAACGATTTTCAAAAACTATCAGCTATAACCGTGTTAAAAGATCAATATTTCAATGACAGCGGATCAATTAAGCTCGTTATCAATATGCTTATGTTTATTTTGATATTCGACTTTTTGCCAGTTCGAACGAACCAAGATACCGGTAAATATTATATTCTGGAAACTTGGGCGGCATGCAACCCTATATAACATATTAAATAATATATATATATATATATACATTAAAAATAATATAATGTGTATAATAATTATTGCTCAATCGCAGAACCGTGAAAATCTGTATAAAACTATTCAAATATCTTTCACCGCGTCACGGTTGTCGCCTCGCGACACGAACCCATTTCAGAAATATCGAATAAATATATAATTAATACATTTTTGAATAGTTTAGTCGAGACAAGTTTACGGTGAATACAACGCATTAGCCTTTTATTGTTGAATTCGCAGGCGTTTTGACAAAACGTAGTGTGTGCCACAGACCGGTGTTTCAAAGACTCGACCGTCGGACGAACTGTAACACCTTTAGAGAGGGCTCGTCGGTCAAAAACATGGCCAAAGTTGACGGTAGTCGAACGGCATAGAAATCGTATAGTTGATTAGCATGCAACAATGGTAATATTATTCTTGTTCGTTATCTGCCCTATAGGGGTTGCAGCACATGTAAAACAAGATTATAGGGAAAACGAAGCCGACGACCAGTCGGAAATCGAAAATCACGATCTAACCCCTTGGGTGGAACACAGTGATTCGTGTCAACAAGAACAAAAAACCAACGGTAACGTAATGCTGTTCAAGAACCCGAGATACATCTTGGGTAATTAGACGAAAAATTGTTCAATGACCCTAAACGGCATAAATCGATAGATAATGAATGGTCTTACGGCACTGCATAGGTATGCGTTCCGAAAAATGCCCACAGCTAAAAATGTTTAAAATTGTTGTGCACGTTTTGAGCAGATAACAAATCTGCCTGTAGCTTTGTTTATTTTACCAACTCGTATCAATGGTCGATTGCAATTGACGAAAATAAAACGATTTGTCACGGTAGATTTCAGAGATCATCAATTAATAGTTTTCAAAAATTAACGTATTAATATGTATTTTTACCGAACAGATTTTACTGATTCTACAGTAAAATTTGGTAGGACAATTGACAAATCAATAAGTCTACCATTTCTAGTCCATAACAACCTCTTTTTAATAAGCATTTTATTTTATTTACGATTTTTAAAGATTCGTGGAAATTTATGACAATTCATTTTAACTTTATTTGATTTAAGGACAAAAATGGTTTTAATAAAAGAAGTCAATAGTCATTCAAACTTGCAAAGTTATAAGTTAATTATTAATACACATGATTTTGTGAGAAAAAAAATTGAAGATTTCATTAACTGGGTACTTCTTGTTATTATTATTATTTTTTTTTTTTACTTTTAATATAACTATACATATGATACATCAATATTATTACTTATCTTATTAAATTTTTTATAAATTCCCTATCATTTTAATTTTTTCCATATCAAATATAACAATTAATTTCATTTTCAAATTAAACTAGATACCTAACTTTGTAACCGAAATATATTAGCTAACGTAATTTTGACTAAACAGAGGTTTTTCACATAATCGCGCAGGTCTCAATATTTCATAAA
This sequence comes from Chaitophorus viminalis, assembly GCA_025469195.1. Taxonomy (NCBI): domain Eukaryota; kingdom Metazoa; phylum Arthropoda; class Insecta; order Hemiptera; family Aphididae; genus Chaitophorus; species Chaitophorus viminalis. Next base: position 667 of record JAIPRK010001303.1, on the reverse strand, counting down.
TCATTCTATGAATTATTAACCTACCATAACATTATTCAATAACAAACAAAACAATTTATACTTAACAATAATTATATAAACATAACTGCAAATATATTATTATTATTTTTTTACTTCTTTTTGTAGAAACAATAGTTACCTAATTGATTATTATATTTAAATTTTTGATTCTTGCTAACAATGAAAACTATTAATTTCTATATTTGTGATGTGCTTCAAAATTAATAACTTAGAAACTTTAAAAATACTTAGTTCTCCTAAAATATACAATAAAAATTAGATTATTTTAGACTTCCGTTTCACTGAATACCCAAATTGCATTAAACTAGGTAATTGAAGAACAAAGGACTATGTTTGGGCCCAAATTTCTGACTAAATGAATTCCTTGAGCTATCCATTAAACAAATCCTAGTGTATTTTTTATCATATATTTAGTGTTGTAAGTCAAATGAAATCCAACTAAATTACTCACATGTCATTATGTTAGAGGTAAGAGCATAGGCGCAACTAGAGCTTTTATTTTGAGGGGGCTAAAAATAGCAGGACCACACAGACCCGCGGGGGCTACGCCCCCACACCCCTTATTCCCCCATAATACACATTAATGATACATATACACAAATTCAACTCAATAATTTTAATAAAAATTTTTTGTCTTTTATACAAT